>JAODAL010012044.1:0-97124 GCA_025379985.1 Phyllomedusa bahiana | reverse complement strand
TATCCAGGTGTGTGTGCTCGGCTATATTTGGGAGCTCCCATAGAAGTGATAGAAGAAAGGATTGCCAGCTCCATGTTCAGACAGAAACATCCATACGATTAAAACTCTTCTTTTATTGCAACATGTTAAAATTCCACATCTCAGGCTCATCTATATGCTGCATAGTGTAGACCGAGCCGCTAACGTGTTTTGGAAAATATTCTTAGCTCCCATAGAAATTAATGCAGAGGACAGCCGTCAATGCCCTCCTTTGCAGCGCATTTTCATTCATGGCAAAACCCCTTTCAGCTGGGTCATGCTCCCTGCAGTCTATGCTTCTAGTAATGGCTGTAAGTAGCTAGCCATGATATCTTTCAAATATGCATCTGTGCAGGAGATTTGGAGCTCTGTATCAGAAAGACAAACCTCTGCTTGCTACAAAGATGTTTTAAAACAAGGGTCCCCAACCACTGCTCCGCGGACCAGTACCGGGTGGTGGAGCATGTTGTACCGGTCCATGTCACTTGTGCTCCATGCAGCATACAACCAGCAGCTTCTGGATTGTGTAACATATACACAAACAGAGCCTGCGTCTGCTGTTATACAGGGGTGACAGAAAGCAGTTTTATCTGGGACGTGTGCCCCGGATACAATGACTGCTGCCCTGAAACTTGGTCCCCAGCCCTCACTACAGTACCACCGCATTGTTGGATCTCTTAAGAGAACCAACGATGTGGTGACTATTAGTTACTGAAGCTCCGCCACTGTGGATTCCTGCGAACCTGTCTGGGTGCCAAAATTATATTTCTGCAGACTGATTGTCAACTCTATGGGTCAGCACTATATAATGCTGACCCACAGAGCTGACAATCAGTCTGCAGTTATATTGATTAGCTCTGTGGGTCAGCTTTATATATGTATATACCTATATAATCCGCTTTGTCCACCTCCCCTCCACCCCCAGTGCGCCATAGGAAAATTGTCTTGCATAAAACCGGTCCATGGTGGGAAAAGGTTGGGCACTGCTGTGTTAAGAAATGAATCGGCACCGAATTTTGAACCTGAAGTGATAAAGGATTGGGATCACTTGAAGGTGGAGCCCAGACAATTGGTATCTACACGTTCCTGAGATGTAAAGGGAATTATTATTATTTCTACTACTTAAGAGCAAGCGGAGACTGAAGAGCATGGCTGCTTTTAGCCTTTTATACATGTGTCCTTTCATCTTGCATGAGTCAGGTATTAGTAACATGCACCTCTTATGTCCACAGCCATAAATATACCCCTGCTCTTTATTTATATGCTGTGAAGAGCAGACGGCACAGGCGGATAGTAACACTGCACAAGTTGTTTTATGAAGACAGGTGTCAAGAGGCTCTAGGTCTTTACTTGAATGTGTTATGTGCACATAATGGACCATTAAATCAGGATAATGACCTCCCTCTGCCTCCAGAAAGCAATGGATGTAATGGGGAAGAAAATGCTGAGGTGCACATTACTGAGGTTGGGTCAGAGCGTGGTATAATTGTCTGCGCCAGTGTATGTATGAGGCAGAATATTGCACCACCAGCACGGATCGACCATCACCTTTCCTATCCTCCTTGAGAAAGGTCAGGCACTTCTCGCAATTGTACGCATCTGGCTGTGCTCCCCCCCCCCCCACTGTGGCTGCGCTGCTGCAGTTGTTGATAGAATGATCTGTTCTCGCTCTCATCATCTGGAATTAGAGCAATCTTCTATTTGCTTTTGTTTTAGGATCTGATTATCACTGGCTGGCGTGTTGTGAAATTCAGCAAAAATGCCTAGTCAGCAAAGTAACGCGTGAGGGGGAATGGGCACTAAATCAGGAGCCAAACTGTGTCTTATGGAAATGTAATGTATTTCTCTTTTTCAAGTGTGCTGGATTTCATGATATTAAACAGCCAGTCCAGGCGGCAGCAGTGCTCATTAATGATAATTATGTGCGCTAAAAATCTACTTATCTCATACACAGTAGCCACTTTCGCCAGTGGGGCTTAAAGGGGTTTTGCCACGATCTAATGTTGACGTGGGATCCTCCAAAATGGGTATTTAATCACTTTTCTAAATATAGGTCATCAAAAAAAGTGAAGCCTCTGAGAGCTACAGCCTGACTTACATGCCCTTGGTTTCCTGACAGTTTACATTAGACACGACCAGGAGCTGACAGGAGCTGATCTGGCTGTGCTTGCGTGTACGAGCTTTGAAGGGACTAGGGAGATAGATCTTGTATCTTTTGTATAGAGAATCCACTGGTTGTAATGTAATTTTCTGAGTAAACATGCAGATGCTCCCTGGATCTCTGCTCAGCCCTTCTCCCTCTCCCCCTGCAGCATGCGTGAAGGAATGAAAGAAGGCTGCCTGATGAGCTTATCTTCTCTCCTGAGCAATAAGAGGGAGAAATAAAACACATATAGCTTGTGCACAATACAGTTCTCCTCTGTGGATTAGCAAAACAATGTTTGCTCAACTACAGAGACTGAGTATCAGGAATGTGCATGGGAGGTGGAGTGATGACATCACAGAGCAGGTACTTGTTTTTTTAAACACACAAACACAACGCCCCTTTTTTCAGGCCTCAATAGGGGAGAATTAGCCGGTTAGGTAATGAAATCACTTCTTGGCAAAACCCCTTTAAAATGTTATTTTTCCTTATTTCAAACACATGCAAATACTACTATCTATCTACCTGTCTATCTCATATTTGTCCATCCATCAGACTGACTATGTATATCATATTTGTCTATCCAACTATCTATGTATCTTTGTACAGTATCTCACAAAACTGAGTACACCCCTCACATTTTTGTAAATATTGTATTATAGTTTTTCATTGGACAACACTGAAGATATGACACTTTGATACAATGTAATGTAGACAATATACAGCTTGTACAACGGTGTAAATGTGATGTGCCCTCAAAATAACTCACCATAAAGCCATCAATGTCTACTCCACTGGCAACTAGAGTGAGTACACCCGTAAGTGAAAATGGACAAATTGTGTCCAATCTGCCATTTTCCCTCCATGGTGTTATGTGATCCATTAGTGTTACAAGGTCTCAGGTGAAAGAATTGCATGTCAATTCTTACAAAGACGGAGCCGGGGAACACGCAGCGATGATCTCTGATGTGAACGCCTCTGCGTATTCCTCATAGCCCGCAGTGATCATCTCACTGCTAATTGTTTAGATCCATCTCTGGGTCCGTCCTGTCGGTCCCAGAGACGGATCTAAAAACAGCTTGTATCACGGAGTTAAAACGCCGTGTGAACAAGCCCTAATTCATCAAATCCCACATTGATTGGTATTTACAAATATACATATATAGTTATACAGTGCTTTGCGAAAGTATTCGGCCCCCTTGAACTTTTCAACCTTTTGCCACATTTCAGGCTTTAAACATAAAGATATAAAATGTAAATTTTTTGTAAAGACTCAACAACAAGCGGGACACAAATGTGAAGTGGAATGAAATTTATTGGATATTTTAAACTTTTGTAAAAAAAAACAAAACTGAAAAGTGGGGCGTGCAATATTATTCGGCCCCTTTACTTTCAGTGCAGCAAACTCACTCCAGAAGTTCAGTGAGGATCTCTGAATGATCCAATGTTGTCCTAAATGACTGATGATGATAAATTTAATCCACCTGTGTGTAATCAAGTCTCCGTATAAATGCACCTGCTCTGTGAAAGTCTCAGGGTTCTTTTAAAAGTGCAGAGAGTATCATGAAAACCAAGGAACACACCAGGCAGGTCCGTGATACTGTTGTGGAGAAGTTTAAAGCCGGATTTGGATACAAAAAGATTTCCCAAACTTTAAACGTCCCAAGGAGCACTGTGCATGCGTCATATTGAAATGGAAGGAGTATCAGACCACTGCAAATCTACCAAGACCGGCCGTCCCTCTAAACTTTCATCTCAAACCAAGGAGAAGACTGATCAGAGATGAGCCAAGAGGCCCAGATCACTTGATGAACTGCAGAGATCTACAGCTGAGGTGGGAGAGTCTGGTCCATAGGACAACAATCAGTGTACACTGCACAAATCTGGCCTTTATGGAAGAGTGGCGGAAGAAAAGCCATTTCTCAAAGATATCCATAAAAAGTCTTGTTTAAAGTTTGCCCCCAATCCCCTGGGAGACCCCAAACATGTGGAAGAAGGGGCCGCTGGGAGAACCAAACCAATTGGAAAAGGGAAAATTTTGGGGAAAGAACACCCAAATATGAACATATCGGGCCACCCTGGGGGACACCATATTTTTGAGGATCAGGAAAGGGGGGGTGGATCCAAACCACTGAGGCCAGCTGTTCCACAAACGTCTTTCCCCAACATGATCCAGCTAAGTTTACAAGGAAGGGGCAAAATTTAAAGTTTCCATGTTGAATAACGAAGAGACATAACCAATCGAGAACTGTAAAAAACGAAAAGTGGCGTACAAAGTTTAACTAAGGCTATGGTCCACACTGCACACTTTTTACGTCGTATTCACGCGCTTCCGTTTTTAAAAGCCCCAAATACGACTCAGTTGGTTCCAAGCCCCCAATAAAAGAGATTGCTGTCTACAACAGCTTCTTTCTCTGCCCGTCTTTCCAGCGGCTATTTTCAACAAAGTTTATAAACCCCGGGCTTTTCCGCTTCTGACGCTTCCCCTACAAAGCTTTTATATGGCGTTTTTGGGGAAAAGGGAAGAACGTCCCCTTTGCAAAACGATTGACAAAAGCCGCTGGTCCTGTTCAGAAAAAGGGTGGGCCCCTCATAGTTAACTTAAGGGGGCGAAAATTTTAACCGCCCCACTTTTCGGGGGTTTTTTTTACAAAAGTTTAAAATATCCAATAAATTTTTTCCACTTCACAATTGTGGGCACCCCTTTTTTTGATTCTTCACACAAATTTTTTTTTTATATCTTTATGTTTGAAGTCTGAAATGTGGCAAAAGGTTGAAAAGTTCAAGGGGGCCGAATACTTTCGCAAAGCACTGTATGCCCTGTAAATGTTCAACATTGTGTGCTTAATAGAGGCTTCAGTCAAAATGCTGCTTTTTTTTGGACATGTTTTAATAAAGTGTTCCAGGATAAAGATGCTATGATTAAGGACGTTGCATCGTCCGAAACGCGTCAGCTTCATGCCTGAGGGAGCCATGTTGAATGATGGAGGTATTGGTTTTATTTGCAACCAATAAAAGTTATTAAGTTTTATAGTACTTGGACTCGCTGGATCAATCTTTATCCTGGGACTTGGTGTTTAATGTTCTGCTCTGAACGGGATCCAGGCGTTCCAGTCTATTGATGCCGAAGAATGTGGGTGAGCTGACAAATCTTTTCTACTGGTATTTAATAAAGTGTTTCAATTTTTTAAATAAATTTATCACATTCTCTATATTTTATTCATCTATTTACTGTATAACATATTTTACTATCCATATCATACCTCCCATGGGCCCCAGGATGCTTAAACCTCAGGGAATCATAGGTCTAGGGCTGCTTTTCAGGGAGAAAGGCAGAAAGCAAGAGGGATGTCAGTATGTTAGGTCTTGAAAAGTAGCTGTAGTGTGGGTCCCAATAAAACTACTCCCCTGACAGATGCCAAGAATCAATGATGGATGTCAAGAGTCAACTCTAGTGATGGGCCCGAAGATTCAACTTTACTGGTGGGCTCCAAGAATCAATTCCATTGGCTCGAAGAATCAACTCCACTGGTTGGTCCCAGTATTCAACTTTACTGGTGGGCTCCAAGAATCAACCCCACTAGTCTGTGGGACAATGGGCTTTTCTCATGAATTCATATGGAATTAGTGTTATAAAAATATTAACATGCTGCATTACATGTTAAAAGAAGGTTGTCCCCATTGAAAGCAATGCTTCTAGGTGTAACATGGTGCCTTACAGAGATACCATACAACTGTACACAAAGTGCCCACTTGTCTGTATTACAGACCCTTGGGGATTGTTATGTTCCAGGCTGTACAGGCATCATGCACATTGGTTTTCAATCCCAGTTTATTCTCTGTAGGCCTTATCCCCTGTGAAAGCCACTTTGGATCTTTCAGTCCATTTTGGCTTCCATCTATATATGTTTGATGACCCTTTGTTGCCACCTGACCAGATGTCGTTACTACAGATGTGTGTGCTGTTTTTGGGCCCAACACTATTCTTGTCACTCGGGTGATTAATACTTGTGATTTACACGATTTGTATTATGTATTGTAAAAGAAGGACAGGGACTTATAGGAAGCAGGTTGGCTTGGGGAAGTTCTTCTGTGATTGCCTACAAAGAAAACGTGGGGTGGGAGAGGTGGCCCTAGTGTGACTACCAGTTTTTTTTTTCTTTTCTCAGTATGTATTTATCATTCCTCAACTAAGGCTAGATCCACACAACATCGGACAAAAAAACGTTGGAAAGGCGACCGCGGTTTTTGTCACTGTTTTTGCAAAATCCGCTGTCGGTTCTTGTTTTTTTGCGGTCGTCCACAATTGATTGCATGGGAAACCAACGGCAAAATGGCGGCAGATTATACAACATGTTTCTGAATCCACTTGCGCCAGAAAACGAGATAAAAAAAAACGACCTGTATAGACTACGGGTCGTTTTTTCTATTAAAGTCTATGGGCTGGAAAAGCGGTTTTATTTTCCGCGGTTTCAAAACGCTAAAACTGCCGAAAATCCGACCGTTTTCGTGTGCTGTGTGGACTTAGCCTAAGCTGCTCAGACTTAGCCCACAGTAGGTGAGTTTTGGCTCTTAGACCTGGTAAAAAATGTCAGGCACTTGTTCCCTCAAAGCTGTTATACAAATGCATGATCACCTTTTTTGCATTATGCTATTATACATTTCATCCTCAGGACTTTTTGCCTTTGCTATAGACTATTATTGTCAGGATGGTGTTTGTATTCGTGGTTGCAGATTAAACACTTGGCAGCTCATGCTGCAGAGATCAAAGTTGTGTTTCTTCTGACTGATACAATGACTCTCACCGCAGGTCTTCTAAAACTATCGTTGCTCCTGCCATGTTTTAGTTCACTTCAGAGCTCTACATCTCACCAGCTGCTTATCTTTGAATTACAGGCGCATGCCAAGTCTACTGGAGTATTTAAGTTACTGCTGTAATTTCATGGGCATCCTTTGCGGACCGTTATGCTCGTATAAAGACTATATTGCTTTCATTGAAGGCACTTCATATCAAGTGAAAGAAGCTGAAGTCAACGGAAAAGAAGACCTAAAATATGACCACAAGGAACCATCACCTAATGTAAGAATGTGTTTTTCCTTCTGTTCTGTAATTTGCTCTTGTCCAACCTCAGTGTATGTACTAGTTAGAGGACTAATTAGTACATGCACTGATTAGTACTTCAATATTTTCTGCTTATTAAAGGGGTTTTAAAGGGGTTGTCTCAGTACAAAGAATAGCTTTCGAAATGTAGGGAACACTAAATATATTGCTTTGTTCATCTTTTTTTGTTAAGGAGCTACAAATGATTTTATCACCTTCTGAGGGCTCTCAGGTTTCCCAAGTGACCGACGTGAGTTCTCCTTCTTCCCTGCTATTTGTTCTATCTGATAGCAGGGAGTGATGTCATCACACAGCCTTGAGTTAGAGCTTGTGTGATATCTGATCTTTCAGATAAAAGACAGTAATTACTCTACTGTTTACATTAGCTCAGAAGCTTCTCTGGACCTCAGAGAAGGTCATTTATTTACACACTAACCCTGTGTGTTCCTTGGTGAGATGAGTCCAATGTGCGGAGAGATGAGTCCGATGTGAGGCTTCTCTCCACCCCCTCAGATGGACTGATAGCTCTCTCCCTATAGACAAACACAGGAGAGAGCTGTCCGTCAAGCTGAAGGGGAAACTTCACTGGATGTTTTACCTGGGAACGCCACAGCTTTTCGGGATGAAGCACACAGGGTTAGGATAGGGTAACTTGCAACTATTTCATGCTGCCCGCCGTTCAGGCAGCATAAAGTAGCTGACAGGTTCCCTTTAATCCTTATGCCTTATGTTCCAAGGCTACAACTGACTCTAATACAGAAAGTGACTTTCGAACCCAGTGAGTCCCACACAGGGCCCAACAAAAACTAGACAAACACCAAATCTATATTTCCAGAACTAGGACAAATGAAACAGACAAGAAATGATTTATCCTGACACAACTGAACTAGACAATAGACAAAGCAGAACAATCCAACACAATAGAACTAGACAGAACCAACACTTCTATACTCTGCAATCAGACTGCCATTTTAAGTTTTATAGAGTATGCTAATGAGCTCAAGTCATCTGACAGGCAAGGATCCTGAACTTTTGCCATGCAACCACTCCATACAAACACAGACAACAGAAGACAGACCTAACACAAAAACTCCTGCTGATCTAATAAGGAGGAGAGGATGAAACGGCAGTAGGTTTCCTGCCATTTGTTACATTGGGGAGATGCACCAATTTCAAATTGGGTCCATCTTTTTGAACAACGCTGTAGAAAACCCACCCTCAAAAATCATATATTGCTGATAAATTTGCTACTCAAAAGTGTTACAAACACAATTTAACCAAACCTCCAAGAACATAGCTTGCTGATAACATGTGCTACCTAAACAATTTAGAGGGATGTAGCTGGCAAGATAGATAAGTCTTCATGAATACTGCTCCATCTATCCATCTATCCATCTATCCATCTATCCATCTATCTATCTATCTATCTATCTATCTATCTAACCATCATACCATTCAAACTCATAATAAGGATTTTTTAAAGAAAATAACAGATTACTTACCTGAACATATAAGCTGCTCCCATTGAGGTTACAGTCTGACAAATTGGGGAGAGAATGAAGACAAGATCTCTTTTTGTGTGACTAAGGCTCAGTGCACACTGCGTTATTTTGAATGGATGACGGATCCGTTCTGACGGAATGGAGAGCAGATGCGTTAACGTGTTCACTGACTAATGTAGGTGGTCGGATGTGCAACGTACATTGACAAAGTGTCCGTTTTATACTTCGTCAAATATGCATTTAATTTTAACTGGTGCTTCTAGCACCAGGAAGGTGAGCAGTGAGTCTTGGGAGCAGCAGGGGATGTAACTAATGTGAGAGATAAGCAGAGGTAGAGCACAATATGAGATGTACAAGTGGGTGGAGACTTTTTCTTCAGCAGCCAGGTGAACATTGGGGAGGAGAACAGCCTGGAATAGATGTCAGCAATGCATGATGGGAATTGTAGTCTGTTATACACATGAGCTACTGCTGAAGCCAAGCCCACTCTTGCTGCGCTGAGGAGGAGCAAGCAGGAAGCAATAGTGTGACTAAATATGTCAATTCTACCTTTTGGATGTAGGATTATTGTTATATTGTAGCTCTATGTGAAATGACCCTACACCCCTCTTTCAAGGTTTTTATCCGGATGCTGGAATACCTCTTTAAGGGGCTGCTCACACAACATCCAGCAGGCAAAGGGTTAATCTGTCTGTTGGTGATGATTTAGCAAACAACACAGACTAATTAAGGTTTTATTGAGATTGAGTCAGATAACAAAGCAGGGCCATGAATTGATAGCATAACTGTATATTGCTTGCAGCGTTTGTATGTATCCTGTTGTAGGGAGACACCGGAATTGTTAATTAAGGTTCTTGCTGAAGTGTATTAAATTCTTACTTAAAAACAACAAAAGGAGTTCTTTGTTACTTTTTCGTGGGAAAACTACTCTGGATTCTTCAGTTTTGAATGGAAGGAGATCCCCAGTTAAAGGTTACATATCTGGATGTGGCCTTAGGATCAGATATTGATAAGTATTCTCTGTTTTCTGATCTGTTTTTATGTTATAATTTATTTTTTGCTGCCCTGCTCTATTAACAGCAGTTTGGAGGTATGCTTTATAGGAGCCACGTAGACAAAGCCGTCTGGAGATGACTCATTTACTTCTATGATCGAGAGTTGTGAGCATGCTCTGTGACCTGTGCAGATGATTGAATATTGTGGGCATTCTCTGTGACCTGTGTAGATATTACTGTGACCACCACCTATTTACAGTACAGTAGATTCAGTTAGCACACCATGTAAAATGGAGTTCCTTCAAAAAATTCACAGGTGCTGATCAATATATTAGATAAGTCCCATGGTAGAAAAATAATCGCACTCCAAATAGATGCAAAAGGTATGAAATGTATTAAACGTGTTTCCACAGGCTCCAATATACCAGTATATAGTGAAAGTGACTAATACACAAAGACGTTTCGGTCAAGGTGACCTTTCTCAACAAGTCACTGAAAAACAAACAAAATATATACCAATAAGAACACATATTACATGTCACATACATTCATATAAACATAATATAACTATTTACAATATATACAAACAATGTAAAAAGAATGCGTCCACCTGAATTACATAGATATCGGTGAAACAGACAGTAATACAATACTACAGGCTGTCACCATGAAAAAATAATAATGACCAATGGTAACCATAAGCAGAGAATGTATACTATACAAATGGGTAAAGGAACTCTAACAATATGGGTAGTAATAAGGAACTATTGATGATCCAAGGAACATGAATATTGCAAACCAAAACCGTTTAGTATGTGGTACAATACTGTTATGCCCTAATAGAATAAAAGACACTCACCAAGGAGAGGATGCTGTACATAGGGAATGGGGCTAGTAACCCAGCACATGTGGAGCCAGCTATGTGAGGCGTGTAGGAGCAAGAGCATGTATAAGTATATTCCATTTCTCATGATCTCCTCTCCCAGCAGCAGGCATTTGGCCCCTGGACTTTTCATGCTTGCTCTGTGCATATGTAAGCCTCAAGACAAATACCACTATTTTTCACCCCCTCCTAAAAAAATTCACATAAGACAGTCTACAGGGGCTTTTGGCAACTCTAAGAATGACTTCTTTTTATTTTTTTGGACGAGATCTAAAATCTTACACTTGCTTATTTATTGAGTCATGGGCTAAAAAGCTGCATGTGACAAGCAGTGTGACTTCCTTTGCATGCTACTCCTGTACACGTATTTTTCATTAGCTATGGATACGATTATAAGCCTTTTTTGTTTGGGTTAGCCCATACCAGTGTCCTGTTGATGGTTCAATAGAACGTATAATATATATATTTGCAAAATTGTACCCCTCTAGGTCAGAAGCTTTACTAATGCATATGTGATTATAACAATGCATTTGTTATAGTTTTCTTCCCACCCTTTTTTTATTGGTGCCATCAAAGTGTTGTAGCAGTCAGTGCACCAACTAATAGTGCCATAAGTGTGCTCATATTAACAGTACAATGAGTGGTCCCATTAATAGTGTGACAGTCGTGCCCCAACTAGTAGTGACATGAGTGTGCCCGTTAAAAGTACATTGAGTAGTCCCATTAATTGTGCTATAACAGTATTAATACTGCCATGAGTGTAAACTAATAGTGCCATGAATATTCCTTTATTAACAGTACAATGAGAGTGGTCCCATTAATAGTGCAATAGCATGGCCAAATAATAATTCCACACCTGTGCCCCTATTAACGGTACAATGAGAGTGGTCCTATTAATGGTGCTATAACAGTGCCCCAACTAATAGCACCATAAATGTGCCCCTATTAACGGTACAATGAGAGTGGCCCTATTAATGGTGCTATAACAGTGCCCCAACTAATAGTGCCACAAGTGTGCCCCTATTAACGGTACAATGAGAGTGGTCCTATTAATGGTGCTATAACAGTGCCCCAACTAATAGTGCCATGATTGTGCCCCTATTAACAGTACAATGAAAGCGGTCCTATTAATAATTCTACATCAGTGGCCCAACTAATAGAGCCATGATCGTGCCCCTATTAACAGTACAATGAGAGTGGTCCTATTAATAATGCTACAACAGTGCCCCAACTAATAGCACCATAAATGTGCCCCTATTAACAGTACAATGAGAGTGGTCCTATTAATAGTGCTATAACAGTACCCCATTTAATACTGCTATGAGTGGTCTCTTTAATAGTGCTTTAGTTGTATGCCCTTATTAACAGTACAATGAGAGTGGTCCCATTAATAGTGCAATAGCAGGGCCAAATAATAATGCCATGAGTTTGCCCCTATCAACAGTACAATGATAGTAGCCCCATTAATAGTGCTTTAACCATGTCCTAATTAATAGTGGCATGAGTGTGCAGACCTCACTACTGAACCAGTATATTGAAATAAACTTCCCTTAAAACAAAACAAAAACTCAGGATCCCTATGGCACATAATGAACTTCACTGAATTTCTTTGTAGTGTCCATTGTTTGACATGTGACAGAATTGTTATCAGCAGTGTGAACATAGCTTTACACCACTTACCTTGCTCAGATTACTTGTTGGCATGGACACAGACGTAAGAAACAGGCTTGTTCTGTATCCTAGGGTTCCAGTATTCTAAGTAAAGGACCTACATTTTTAATATTACTTGTCTGAAAAAGTAAAGGTATTTTTGGTGATTTTTTTGTGTTATTGTAAGCCTCCTCTGGTACATCGGCTGTATTATCGCTGCTAAAGACTATAAAAGGGCTTTGTGTTCACCCACCTAAGATCTGACAAGCACTTGGACTCTTTGTGCGGCCCCATCCTTGGGCTATATAGGAAAGCACAGCTTGTCTGACTGAAGTATTTCTTGCACAGATCTGTAGGATAACTGCTATTCTTGTGGGTAGACAGGAGATCAATCATTCATGAATATAGTGGGCAGAATTTGGAAGACATATGCTGTCAGTGCAGAGATGCAAAGTACATGTTAGTGTGCAAACCTAAAAAGAGGGAAGCTCCTCGCACTCTAAGCCTACATTTCTTTGGCTCTTCGGAGCACTCTGCCACGATGTTTGGAGAAAACTATTAGCATTAACAAGCTGCACAACAGTGAATATAGACTTAAACTTGTGACATGGAGCTGGTGCAGAGCCAGTTTGGTGGATTCAAACTAGACAATTTTTCTAAGCCCCTGCCAGAAACAAGAAACCCAGTATGATTTAGGGGACTATATGGCAGTATTGATTAGACCAGGGGTGTCAAACTGCAGCCCTCCAGCTGTTAGGAAACTACAACTCCCATCATGCCCACTGTTGTAGATTATACAAATACATTATGGGAGTTGTAGTTTCCCAACAGCTGGAGGGCCGCAGTTTGACTCCTGTGGATTAGACCAAGAATGCTAAGGATCTTTGGCATTCTAGGGTGATTTTTCCTGATAAATGATGGTTTGGTTTCATGTGTTAGAAGCAAATAATAAAAAATGGAAAATATTAAAAAATCTCGATTTATTCAGTATCAATTATGAGTGGCACATGCAAAAATATGCAGCTCTACACTCCTCGGCATGTGCTCATTTAGTTTAGTATTGGTTGTCTGAAGGACGTTATGTCTCACCTAATGCAATCGGGCAAATCATTAAGATTGACTACTGGCAGCTCCTGTGTAGTTGCCGACCAATGATGTCCTACGTGTGCTCAATGGAGGACAAGTCTGGAGATGCTGCAGACCATGGAAGACATTTAGGCTATGTAGGCTTGAACGACATGAGGCCTGGTGTTGTTCTGTTAAAAAATGGCTACAGTTTGTAGAAATGGCGGTACCACTGGTTCCACAACCAAATTGATGTAATGCCAATTTCGTGTCCAGTTACTCTACATTATGCCATGCTGCACTATAATCCCAGCAGTAGGACCAGTGTTATAATACCTTGTGAAGAACTCTTCACAGCTGGAGACCATGTGGGTAACACTATGATTGCATCTAAAACTAAAGCAGGACTTTATGGATTGCTAAAGAGAACAGATCTCCATTGCCATCTTGCTGTGCAGTGTGATAGCCTTTGAGAGCCGTAACGTGAGGTCAGTCCATCTATAAGTGGACATCTGGCTCATAACTCAATGTTCTGCAAATGCCTTCTGATGGTTTGTGTCCACACGGTTTGCCACCATAGGTTTATAATGTGATGTCCATTTTCGTTTGCGGTACAGAGGGGATCACTGAGCACCATTCTTCCAATCAGGCCATCCGTCACCTCCCTACACCTCCCTCTTGCTATCATTCCAATTCATCATTGTTCTCCCTACCGCTGGAACATACAACACTGAACTAGGATCTGCTGGAATGATAAACCAAGGTCCCTCAGTTCAAGGATTCTGTCCCTCTCCATGTGCGACAAGTGGGGCTAATTCGCACGTCTTCGAACAGGAGGCATTATGTAATCATCCTAGACCACTTGATCAAATTTTTAGAATTTCATGTGGCTAAAAAACTTTGCTGTCAGTCTGGCTTTTATGTCCTCACACATGCCACAGATTGGAGCCGGGCACTTATCCTTCTTGGTGTTGCTGTTACAATGTTGAGCAGTACCGATAGATAATCAGACATTACTTTTCAATTGTGGTTGAACTGAAAACCAGCCTGGACAAAAAATGATGGTGCTCTGTATTTAATATCTTGCTGCACAACCTTTTGAGGCAATCACTGCAAACAAACTATTTCTGCAATTCTGAATGAGACTTCTGCACTCGCCGACAGGTATTTTGGCCCACTCTTCTTGAGCTGCTCTAGTTGTCTCAGGTGTGAAGGTGTCTTCTCCAAGCTGCTGGTTTCAGCTCCTTCCACAGATGTTCAATAGCATTTAGATCAAGCCACTTCAGAATAGTCCAATGCTTTGCGCTCAGCCATTCTTGGATGTTTTAGGCATGTGTTTTGGGTCATTATCCTGTTGGAGGACCCATGACCTGTGGCTCAGACCAAGCTTCCTAACACTAAATAGCATGTTTTGCTTCAGAGTGCCTTGATAGTCTTGAGATTTCATTGTACCCTGCACAGATTCAATACACCCTGTGCCAGATGCAGCAAAGCAGCCCCATAAAATAACTGAGCCTCCTTTACACTTCACAGTAGATACAATGTCCTTTTCTTTGAATGCTTAATTTTTGCATCTGTGAACTTAGATCTGATGGGACTTGCTAAAAAGTTCCAGTTTTGTCTCATCTGTCCAAAGGACATTCTCCCAAAAGCTTTGTGGCTTGTCAATACGCATATTGGCAAATACCAGTCTCAGTCGTCTTCCATTAAGTCCTTTTTGACAAAGGCAATGACAGATGGTGCAATCTGATACTGATGTACCTTGACCGTGAAGTTCACCTCTAATATTTTTGAAATTTGTTGTGGGCTTTTTGGTTACCATTCATATTATCTATCGCTTCAATTTGTAATTAATTTTCTTGTGGCCATATCTAGGGTGGTTGGCTGTAGTCGTATAGACCTTGTGCAAGTGTAGTAACAGGAACATCAAACTGTTTGTCTATCTTTATCTTTACCATGTTTATATTTTTTTTCTAACCTCCTGAGACAGCTCTTTCCTTAGCCTAGTTTGATCCATGTCCAGTGTAGTACATACCATGACACCAAAAAGCACAGTGACTACTTTTCACATTTTAAATAGGTAGATTGACTGATTACAAGTTGAAGACACGTATGAAGCTACTTATATGACACACTTTAGTTTAATGTGTCTCTTTGGTCAAATTATTTTCAATCTTTTCTTTGAGTACCATCAATTTTGCAGTATTTTCTTGGCACTCTCTTGATGGTATGATGTGAGCTGAAGTTATTAAAACATTTTGAAAATGGCAAACGGGGTGTCTGGAGGTGGAGGTTATAATTTACTTGTTACCTGGGAGTACATTTTCTGTAACACTAGTCATTCGCTAGTAAGGAGTTTAAGGGTATGTTCACACGGCATGTTGGGTCCGTGTGAAGATACGCTTTTAGATGCGTTTGGATCTGTCTGTCGTACCCCAAACAGACCCAATCACGCATCTAACAAATTGCAATGTGATTTTACATAGCTTTTAATATGAAACAGTGATACCCGATGCGTGTCTCATTGCGTCTTTCGGATCTGTTTTTCTGATCAGTTCTAACAATTGATATGCAATTCTTGGTCCGAAAGACGCAGCAGGAGCCTTATAATAAACTATAGGGTGCGATCCTGCTGCATCCAACCCGCATCCAAACACACAGCTGTATGATGGATACATATTGGATCAGTTTAGGGTCTAATCGTCGGTGCGTTTTTGGATGTGATTTTCGGATGCAAAATCCGTGTAAACAAGCCCAGTGAAGATCACACACAATTTTACTTGATCCTGTCCCTAACCCTGACATCATGCTCTGTAATCCTGGAATACATTGTTTATCAGTTATGGCCTCGCTCACAAGGGTATTTTGCACTGAATCACGTACAACAGCACTTTAGCTCAGCAGACTTGTCTGAACATGCAGGCCTGATTATAAAAAGCACATTCTCCTATGTCTTCCCAGCACACCCTGGAAAAATACACCATTAGATCATTATCGCTGTCCTGACTGCTTTGTCTCTGGTGGTTAGTCGGAACCGAAAAGGCCTTGTCTGAGGAGAGGAAAATAAGTTGGGGGTATGCCTGTCCACCTAGACCGCACTATTGTAATGAATATCTTGTTGAGATGCAGTTTGTAGCCAGAGATGAGGTAGATCATTGATGAGCCAACTTCACTTTTTTCATTGGCTGAAGTTAAGAACTATGTTGAAATCAGTAATGAAGAGCAGCACTCGCGTATTCAGTGCAAAAGCAAGTTTTTATCCAGAGAGAGGCCTTGCATTAATACTATTCATATGTGCAAGTGAGACCTACCAAGTCTACCTGTTGACATACACTGCACTTAGGGTATGTTCACACGGCATATTGCGGTGCGCTAGTGAGCGCGCACTTCTGGAGCGGTGGGGGGGGGGGGCGGCATTCACTTACATTATCCATGGCGCGTAAAGGGGTTTTGCCACGATGTAATGTTGACGTGGGATCCTCCAAAATGGGTGTTTAATCACATTTCTAAATATATGTGATTACAAAAAGTGAAGCCTGTGAGAGCTACAGCATTGCTCAGTCCCCCTTAGTTTCCTGACAGTTTATATTAGACACTACCAGGACATTGACAGGAGCTGATCTGGTCGCGCTTGCGTGTTTGCACATCTTATCTGATGACAGAGAACATGAAGGAGCATGCAAGAGGCTGGGGAGAAAGTGCAGTGTATGAGTCTGTCTGCTGTATAAAGAATCCACTGGGTGTAATGTTATTATTTGAGTAAACTTTAGAGACGCTCCCTGCTTCCTCGCTCTCTGCTCACCCCCCTTCCCTCTCCCCCGAGAGTTAGCATGTTTTGTTTATAATCTCTGCTGAGAGGATAAGAGGTAAGGAACTCACTTTGTGGCAAAACCCCTTTAAAGGCCGGAAAGAAATGACATGTGACAATACGCAGTGTATGCCGGGGAAAACGGCTGTAATGAATTGCTCTCTATGACAGCTATGAATTATTGTACTTGCGGTATTATGTGCCGAAATATGGCCCGCATCTACGCAGTGTGAACATACGCTTACCTGTAGGCACTAGGGACTGCTGTCCATTTGTAGTTTTCAACTGTAAGCACTGTCATGGACATCAGTAGAAAACAATCAAAAGTTATTATCATATTTAAAGAGATCCTACGGACCAATGTCCAATGGCGCAGTAGGATAAAACCTCATCCGCCACCTGCTTGACATCACTGCTTTGTGGCCACAGTTTAGTCTGCACACAGCTGTTAGTTAAAATTTTGTAATTGTTTCCTGGCTTGTGCTGCCCTTAGGGTGCTTTCACACGGTGCATTTTTGATGCGTTTTTTGTGCAGAAAGGCACAACAATTAATGCTGTACATTGCTGCACAAAAATAGCAGCAATCACCGCAATTTTACCGCAAATTTATTGCGATTTTTGTGCAGCAATGTACAGCATTAATTGTTGTGCCTTCCTGCACAAAAAACGCATTGAAAAAACGCATCAGAAACGTACCGTGTGAAAGAACCCTCATACTCCTCTCACCTCTTACTTCTCATCCAGCACTGCGACATCCTCACTCTCTCACTCTAACTCTCTTGATCCGCACAAAACATCACTGCTGCAGTTGCAGGGTTAAGGTGCCTCACATCACCATTCAAAAGTAAGCGCTCCAAACGGTGATATCAGGCAGTGGCATAGTGGTGTAGCAGTGACTTACCTTTTGGAAGAGGACAGGAACTAAAAAGAACAGGCAGAAAGTGAGGACGGCGCATCGCTGGATCCTAGGTGAGAGGAGTGGTCACTATACCGGTAACTTTTTAATTTTTTTATTTTAGAAGGGCAGCAGCGAGAAAACCATTAAAAACTGGGCAATTCTGACATCTTTAACCTCTTTCTGCAAACGGACCTCTCTTGCCATAGGCTGTTATGGTACATTGTGTGGCTTAATACGCTAAAGAAGAACTGCACATTTTGGCACAAAGTGGGGGCCAAAACCACCTGGGAACACCCCTGGATTGATCATGAATGTCCCTGGACCATCTGGGAATGCCCCGAAACCGCCTATGCTGATGTCGGGTTTTGTGCAAGCCCCGCCACTCTGCAGTACCATTTGCAGACCCTCAGAAATCTTTTCATATCCTCAAAAATTGTAATAAAAAGTGATAAAATATTCCCATGTATCCCAAAATGGTACCAATAAAAACTACACTTCAGCCCTCAAAAAACTGAGCCTCCTTCCAGGCCACAGGTGGAAAAAACGAAAAAGTTATTGGTAATAGAAAATAGTGCTGCAGTGCAAATTTAAAAATTTTTTTTTTTTTTTATTTTTTTTTTAAACTACTAGAACATAGACCCACATGTATGACAACTGTCTAGGTCTAAAATTCACCTTGTTGCCCATCGCAACCAATCAGAGCACCCCTCTCATTTTTCCAGAGCACTATATGAAATGAAATGGGCACTGTGATTGGTTGCTATGGGCAACAAAGTGAGTTTTAGACCAAGACAGTTTTCATACATGTGGCCCATAATGTTAACTCATATGCAACTCATATACAGTGTCACCCATATGCATCCAATGTATACAAAGTGGTATCCATCATACATGGGTGGCTATATTAAAAACAAACGGATACCGCACAATATGTTTTTGTTTTTTTTTGTTTTTTTCTTTACAGAACCCAGCTCTATGGAGAAGTGCATTCTCCATCCATTATGCCTGGGCAATTGGGGCAGTGTAGCTTTATTTCTAAACCAAATATTCCTCTGTGACTTTACCTTCTGCAGATTTGTGATAACCTTTAGCGGAGAGCATAGAGTTTATCAGTAACCCTCAGCTGCATGGTAATCTCCAGTATGCCAAATGTCAGGCCACAGTAACTAATATCACCATAAAGATATGTCTGTAATCTCCGATTTTGTGACAAAGTGCCACGTGACTTCCACACTATTTAAACTGTCTGACCTTTATTTATACCGAAATAACGGAAAGGTTATGTAACTGGCATGCTCATGATCCATTGATCCCTCGATTTTTTTTTTTTTTGTAAGATGCAGCTGTTAACAATACAATTAAAGTTGTTTGTGACCATGGAGCATGCTCAAATATGTAGGGAGACTTATAGGCTATGCAATGCTTCCTCGGAGAATCAAGTATGCAAATAGGATTTAGGGAAAAGAGCTAGGCCTCTGTAGCACCTTTTAGTATCAGCATCTTTTCAGACACATCTGACCCATTTAAGCCTTAAAACATGATTGGGAATTTTAAACCAAGCCAGTAACTCGTTCATTAGGAAAAGGCTCCTATCTGTATGCCGTTGGTTTGGGGCACATGCACCTCATGAGTCCAGTTCCAATTACTAGAAGTAGTATCCCTTTATGGTGCTCTACTCAGAGAAGCTTTAGGGCTTGTTCACACGGAGTTTTGCCTCTGTATGAACATATGCTTTTTAGATGTGTCTCGGGGACAGACAGGACGGACCTAGAGACACATCTAACAATTAGCAGTGAGTTTATCACTGCCGGCAACGAGGAACACACAGCGGCGTTCACATGAGAGATCACTGCTGCGTGTTTGCCTCGCGCCTATCGGATCCGTCTTCGGATGCGATCAAAGAATCAACATGCAATTCTTTGATCGGGTCCGTAAAGCGAACCCAACAGGCGCGAGGCAAACACGCAGCAGCGATCTCTCATGTGAACACCGCTGTGTGTTCCTCGTTGCCGGCAGTGATAAACTCCCTGCTAATTGTTAGATGTGTCTCTAGGTCCGTCCTGTCTGTCCCCGAGACACATCTAAAAAGCATATGTTCACACAGAGGCAAAACTCCGTGTGAACAAGCCCTTATACCCCTAAATCTCCTCTATCTCCTAAATAAAGCAACATCAGAACAGCAATGTATTTGGTAATAGTATTTCTTTATCTTTCCCGACATGTTTAAAGTTAATAATTGTGGTGAGAAAAGCTAGCATTAGAGTGCATTCACACATTGGGTTTTTAACTACCGGAAAAATCTGATGTATAATCCTCAAGAGAAAGTTGAGGCAATACCTTGGATTTCTTTCAAGGACTGTGGGTGACATGTCCGAAACTTGGCATTGCCGCAGGAGTTTTTAGGCACTTTTAATTGGTGTAAAGTGCGCTTGAATGTACGATCCTTTCAAAAATCTGGTGTCTGGTATACCTTGCACAGAAAGTTTAATGCGCCTGAAAAGGCACATTGTGCAATCGAGGCACATAGCGTATCATTGCTAGTTTATGTAATGCACCTGTCAAAGCACATGGCGTTTAGGAGGCGCATAACGTATCATTGTAGAGCTTGAACAGGTACAAAGGCAGCAACAAAAATAATTAAAGTACTGGGTGGACTACAGTACCCAGAAAGATTAGCAAGATTAGGGTTATTTAGCTTCGGGGGGACATAATAAATATGTATAAATATATCGGAGATCATTACAGAGATCTCTCCCAAGATCTGTTTATACCCAGAACTGTATCAAGAACAAGGGGGCATCCTCTAGGTCTTGAGGAAAGAAAGTTTCTACATAAACATAGAAAGGGATTATTTACTGTAAGAGCAGTGAAACTCTGGAACTCTCTGTCAGAGGAACTTGTCATGGTGAATTCACTAACAGAGTTCAAAAAGGGTTTGGATGCATTTCTAGAGCGTAACAAGTTATAGTGACCAGGATTCTGGAGAAGGGTCGTTGATCCAGGGAATTATTCTGATTGCCAGATTGGAGTCGGAAAGGAATTTTTCCCTAAAATGAGGATAATTGGCTTCTACCTCATGAAGGCCTTTGCCTTCCTCTGGATCAACATTATAGGAAAATAGGCTGAACTGGATGGACGTCTCTTTTTTTGGCCTTACAAACTATGTAACTATGTAATGTGCCTCGATAGACGCATTGCGCTATGGAGGCGTATAGCGTATTATTGCTACTATATTTAATAAGCCTTTTTAGGTGCATTACATTGTGTCGTGCCCGGCGTATAATGTGCCTAGTGCCCGCATATAATGCGCCTAGTTTTGGTATATTAAGAATTTGGTGTCAAAAGTTTTTTTGCCGCAAAATACCCCCAAACTATGGCGCATTCGTATTGGGACATGTCGCCCTTTATCTTTACAGTGGCGGTTTTCACCTCTGATTTGGATGTGGATTTGTCCTATGTAAATGGAGCTAATCCCTGTCACACCGGCAGAAGCAGAATTCAAGGAGGATCTATTTAAAAAAAATTGAAATGTACAGTCTTTTTTTTTTTTCGTTGCACCACAGTTCTTAAAATCCTCGGCGTGGAAATTTGCACTGTAGTTCACAGTTTGAACTAAAGCGCAAATTGTCCATTCAAATCATTGGGAGTCGGCTTTAAGAAGAATTTGAATGAGGAATTTGATGCAAAATCTCTCTTTAAGGAGAGCACCATAATGAGACCGCTGCTTCCAAGAAGTGGCCCCAAAGACTTTGCTCTCGTCTCTAGAGTTTATTTGCAGATATGGGATGAGATGGGTGTAAAATCACAACTCTAGCTTGAGTGATGATGACAGATTGTAATTTGTGTCCACTGTACAGCGCTACGGAATAAGTCAGCATGATGTAAGCAATAGGAAATTAACACTATCCAATTGAATTCCTAGAATGGATATTTCCCTAAAAAATATGGCTGCTTTATCTATCGAAGTTCAAACCCAGGTTTATCTCCAAGTAAAATGTTAATATGTCGTTTATTCTAATAGACCGACTGATGAGATCATGCATGTTTTCTCTTTTCAGAACGTTGTAGTGCATAAACTTGTGGTCTGTGCAATATCCTTAGGATTCTACATGACGGCTACACGGATATTACCTGTAGAATACAATATAGATGAACACTTTCAGGAAACCTCATCAGTGCCCACAAGAGTTATCTATCTCTACTTGTCTCTACTGGCTGCAAGACCAAAGTATTATTTTGCTTGGACCTTAGGTAAGTGCTCGGTATATGTGAACAAACACTGCCACCGAGTGGCTAAGACATATATGACATCATTCATAAGCGTTCACATGGTCTCGTCCTGTAACAGAATCCAGCAGTATTTTACAATCGGTTTTCTTTTTTAGCCGCAGATTTTGAAGTCGGTTTTCAGATTCGGACGACCCATTGACATTGAACAGTAAATTTTCCGTCAGAAATCCAGCAGAAGAATGTGCTTGTTCCAAGTTTTTTGCAAAGCCGTCGGATGGAAATCTGACTTTAGAAAATCTGTGCAATATAGACTAGCGATCGGATTTTCTATTGAGGTCTATGGGAATGGTTAAAGTCAGTTTTCAAACTGATTCCAAATCCGAAATCAGTCATAAAAACCGACTATAAAACCTACACGAGCCCTAAAGCGTGTGGAACCGTAGTGAAATTTTGTGGCTCATTTATGAAGCTTAGTTTATCCAGAAAGTGGAGGAGTCACTTATAGCCGCTGGCCACATAGCAGATTCATTTTGCTTTATAACCTATTTACATGGGTTTTGTGAGCTTTTAAATCTAAACTTTGATCGATATTCAGGATCACATGAGGAAAAGTCCATATTCAACTTTTAAAGGGGTTGTACAGGATTATAAAAACATGGATGCATACTTTCACCAACAGCGCCACACCTGTCCATAGGTTGGGTCTAGTATTGCAGTTGAGCCCCAGTGAATGTAAAGGAAATGTTCTGCAATACCAGATACTACCCATGGAGAGATGAAGTGCTCTCTCCTAGAGAAAGCAGCCATGTTTTAGTAATCCTTTAAAATCCCCAGATTTTTAAGCGGATTCGGTGTTTAGAATCTGCAAAATCCGACTGTAATTCATCCTCATAGACCTCTGTAGAAAATCCAAGCTGTTGTCTACAAAGCTTGCGTTATCTGAGGTTGGATTTGAAATCTGAAAATCTGGTATAAAAACTCAGAACTTGTTCTATAATTCGCCATATTTTACTTGAAACCAGCGGATTATAGTATTGTTCAATTGAATGGGACAGGCGAAAACCGCAACAAAAAAATGGGACAGAAACTGTTACAAAAAACGGAAACCGAGTGTAACATACTGGTCGGATTCTGATTCTGCTGTGTGGACATAGCCTAAATCCACCTCTTCTGGTCTGTGTTGACATTACTGAGGCTATGTCATATAATACCGCCATGTGACTGCAGTCATATGCCATACATACGGTCATCACCGCTACCTCTAGGGGTTGGCTGGAGCAGTCTTGTGCCCATATAACGTGTCACAGCTTCATGGTGCATGCGGGTGGGGTGGCGTCCTACGAAAGGGCGCCCTTTCTTTTTACAGTACAAGGGGGGTGGTTCGTGGGCCAAAAACATTTTTCCTTTTTTACTGCTCTTACATGTATTAGTGAGGTGCATGCAGTTATGGGGTCTAGTAGTTTTATCTACAGTACAATTGGGCCCAGTACTACATGTCCTGTACTGCTCTTAATTATTAGTGAGTGCATGCAGTAACTGGTGGTCTAGTAGCCCCTCTACAGACAGTGTTTTACTACAGGTCCTGTACTGCTCTTACATGTATTAGTGAGGTGCATGCAGTTATTGGGGTCTAGTAGTGTTCTACATACATTGCGGTACTATATTGTCCTGTACTGCTCTTAATTATTAGTGGGGTGCATGCAGTGATTGGTGGTCTAGGAGCACCTCTCTACAGTACAGTGGGACCACATGTCCCTGTACTGCTTTTACAGGGTATTAGTGAGGTGAAATGCAGTGATTGGGGTTTTAGTAGTCTCTACAGTACAGTGTGGTACCACAGTTTGTACTGCTCTTACATTTTAGAGGTCCCATGCAGTGAGGGGCGGTCTGTAGCGCCCTTCTACATACATGTTTTACTACATGTCCTGTACTGTCTTACATGTATTATGAGGTCATGCAGTGTTGGTGGTCTTTTAGCTCCTCTCTACAGTACAGTGTGGTACTACATGTCCTGTTATTTCTCTTACATGTTTAGTGAGGTCATGAAAGTGATTGGTGGTCAAAGAAAGCCCCTCTTACAGTACAGTGGGTACTACATGCCCTGTACTGCTCGTACATGGATTAGTGAGGTGCATGCAGTGACTGGTGGTCTAGTAGCACCTCTTTACAGTACAGTGTTTTACCACATGTCCTGTACTGCTCTTACATGTGTTACAGAGGTGCATGCAGCGTTTGGGCGGGTCTGTACGCCTCTAACAGTACAGTGTTGTACTACATGCCCTGTACTGCTCTTACATGTATTAGTGAGGTGCATGCAGTATTTGGTCTATTAGCATTTATACAGTACATTGGTACTACATGTCCTGTACTGCTCTTAATTATTAGTGGGGTCATGCATTGATTGGTGGGTCTATTAGCACCTCTCTACAGTACAGTGGGACTAAATTCCTTTACTGCTCTTACATGTATTAGTGAGGGGGCATGCAGGGGTTGGTGGTCTATAGCTCCTCTTTACATACAGTGGGTACTACACCTGTACTGCTCTTACAGTATTTAGTGAGGATGCATGATTGGTGGTCAAAGTAGCGCCTCTTTAACAGTACAGTGGGTACTACATGTCCTTTGTACTGGCTCTTACATGTATTAGTGCAGGTCATGCAGTAAAGGGTGGTCTATAGCCCTCTCTACAGTACAGTGGGTACCAATGTCCTGTACTGCTCTTACATGTATTAGTGAGGTACATGCAGTGATTGGGGGTCTATTAGCACCTCTCTACATTTACAGTGTGGTACTACATGTCCTGTAACTGCTCTTACATGATTATGAGGTACATGCAGTAAATTTGGTGGTCTATTAAGCACCTCTCTACAGTACAGTGCGGAAACTACACCCCCTGTACTGCTCTTACATGTATTAGTGAGGTGCATGCAGTGATTGGTGGTCTAGTAGCCCTCTTACAGTACATGTTTACACATGCCCTGTACTGCCTTACATGTTTACGAGTGCATGCAGCGATATGGTCTAGTAGCGCCTCTACAGTACAGTGTTTTACTACATGTCCTGTACTGCTCTTACATGTATTAGTGAGGTGCATGCAGTTATTGGCGGTCTAGTAGCATTTATCTACAGTACATTGCAGTACTACATGTCCTGTACTGCTCTTAAATCTATTAGTGCAGTGCATGCAGTAATTGGTGGTCTAGTAGCACCTCTCTACAGTACAGTGCAGGACTACATGTCCTGTACTGCTCTTACATGTATTAGGGGAGGTCCATGCAGGGGTTTGGTGGTCTATTAGCCCTCTCTACAGACAGTGTGTACTACATGTCCTGTACTGCTCTTACATGATTAGTGAGGTCATGCAGTGATTGGTGGTCTATTAGCCCTCTTTACAGTACAGTGCGGCCCTACATGTCCTGTACTGCTCTTACATGTATTATGAGGACATGCAGTGATTGGTGGTCTTAGACCCTCTCTACAGTGCAGGACTACTTCCGTATTGCTCTTACATGTATTAAGTGAGGTCATGCAGGGGTTGGTGGTCTATTCTCCTCTCTACAGTACAGTGGGTACTTAAAATTCCTGACTGCTCTTACATGTATTAGTGAGGTCATGCAGTGATTGGGGTCTAGTACGCCTCTTACAGTACAGTGCGGTACTACTTGTCCTGTACTGCTCTACATGTATTAGTGCGTAAATCGCAGTGATTGGGTTAGTACACCCTCTCTACAGTACAGTGGGTCCGCGGTCTAAATGTTTATAAACCCCCCCCTCCCCTGTTTTACTGCTCTTACATGTATTAGTGGCGTCAACAGTGATGGAGCATCTAGTAGCGCCTCTCTACAGTACAGTGTGGTTCTACATGTTCTGAACTGCTCCTACATGTGCCAGGATGAGCAGCTCCTTTGGGCACCAGGTGAAGGCTCCATTTTCCTTTTTTCTGATACATTGTGTATAAAGTACATGACCCAAAGAAGCTCCAGTCCTCCTCATAGACGGTGATTTCAAGCTTCTCTAATGTTATATGGAAGAACTTGCTTTATCTGTATTAGTTATAAGATTTATTTTCTTTATCTTCATCTGGGACATTTATTTCAGCCCTTTCATAGGAAATTTTTCCCAAACAATATTCCTGACCTTTTGAGTTGGTTACAGTATATATATCACCATATTCCATAGCGCTGTACAGAGACTGACACCACTCACATCTATCCTGGTCCCTATTGGAGCTCATAATCTCAGTTAATCTATCAGTACATTTTTGGAGTGTGGAAGGTAACCCATGCAAACATGGAGAGCACATGCAGAAATTGCCAGGATGTTGCCTTCCACAAGCCCCCACTATGGTTCTAGAGTGTATGGAGTGTATGGAGTTTCTCAAATAAATTAGTCCATGTATGTTTGCATTATTGAAATAAAATGGAGGCTATATTTTCTATCTAGGTAATGTATTGTGAAACCAACTATTATATGTCTCCATGATGTCACATTTGGGGCATTTACTCGGTGTGCGCATTTGAAGTTTGCTACCTACTATGTACCCCAGGTATATCCAACTAATGCCTATAAATTTGCAAACACCATTTCTTCACTCTTCTATTGCCTCCCAAAGTAAAAAAAAAAAAATAAATAAATAAGTATAGGATCCTCTTGTACAGATGCAGCATGTTTTCTTCATTATTTGGTGGTTTATGCTTCTGTTTTGTGTTAGTTTTTCCTTCTGCAAAACTAACAGAGAATTTGTTCTCTTCCTTTTAGCGGATGCGATTAATAATGCTGCAGGTTTCGGTTTCCAAGGTTATGATAAAAACGGGGAAGAGAACTGGGATCTAGTTTCAAATCTGAACATCAAAAACATAGAGGTAGGTGTTTACTCATTTGTTAGCATGTAAGTAATAATGACCAGAAAAGTCTTCCTGCAGCAGATGTCACGTAATAAAGACTGAGGCATCCTGACCAGACCACTTTAATAATCCCTCAAGAGCTTCCGCTGGTGTAATCTAATTATAACCGCGCTGATCCTTAAGTGAAAAATCACCTACAAGTCATGGCTGATGTTAAGAGAGGGTCATTTCTCCTCGGGCCTTCAAAAATGTTAGAATCCTTCTACCAAGTTACCAGATATTGTATCTGTGATACAAAAAAGATGCCAAAGCAGAAATAAAAACTATCAGCACATAACATTATATCCTCATTTGTTCCAGATGGACCCTTTTGTTATCCTGTGCTAGTCGATATGAAAAAGTAAGTTCCTGGTCTGAGAGAGGCAGCTTGCTGCAGAAGAAACCTTCCTTAAAGGGTTGTCTCACTATGAAGTTTCACACAGAGCCACAGCCAGCTTCAGACTCTTCCTGGTTAGATTGTAGGTAGTTCTACAGCAGTGTTTATTAAATCAGTTCTGCTATTCCTGTTATAATGACATGACTGCAGGAGGTTTATAATATTGGAAGTACCTTGGATGTACCTGTACGTCCTAGCAGGAAGTGACTTGGTACGTCCTGGACATCGAGTGGCCTCTCAAGTGGTCGCAATGTAGGACCAGTCGTATATTACAACTGACTCCATTCTGCTCGATTAATCTCCAGCTGCGTGCGATTAACCTCTTTGCTGCCACGATCGATCACAATGGCGGCAGCTAAGGTAAAGACAGAGGGATGGAGCTCCCTCTGACCCTATCGGAGCAGCCTCTGCGCGATCATGAGCTCCGATGACTTCCCCGACAGCCCGGAAGCCTAACAAAGGCTTTAGGGCTGCCTGTGAAGTCACTGTGCCCGGCCGTGCACTGTGGGCATGGCCGGGCATAGTGATTGACAGTTGCCACGGAGAGCAGTACACAGCATGTATTGATTTCCATTGTAACAGTGAACTGAAGATCACTGATACAAGTCCCATATGGGGAAAAGTATAAAAGTGCAAAAAAAAAAAAAAAGTAAAACACAAAAAAAGGAAAAACACGTACACCGCCCTTTTCCCCTTTCCAGACACCAATCGCCCCCAAAAATATAAAAAATAAATGAAGTACGCATATATGGTATCACCGCATGCGTAATGACCTACCCAATAAATCTGTCATGTTGACCACCATGAAAAATAATCACAAAATTGCAATTTTTGTTCATCACGCAGCACATAAAATGGAATAAAAAGCGGTAGAAAAATCATATAAACGCCAAAGTGGTACCAATAAAAACGTCAGTTCATACCGCAAATAAAGCCCTTACACAGCTCTTTATTTGGAAAAATAAAAAAAGTTAGGCTATCAGAAGATAGCGATGTATAAATATTGTTTTACACAAGAACTTAAACATAAAAACTATATAAATTGGGTATCACCATAATTGTATGGACCCACAAAGTAAAACTAACTTGTCACATATACTGCCTGCTGAGTGCTGTAATAAACACTACTCGGATTGTAGTATTTTCTTCACCCTGCCTTCCAAAAATGGATTTAAAAGTGATTAAAAAGGCTTGCCCCCCAAAAAATGATACCAATAAAAACTAATCCTGCAAAAAACAAGCCACTACACAGCTCCATACACAGAAAAATAAAAAAGTTAAGGCTCTCAGACTATGGCGATGCAAAAACGTCTTTTCCCTTTTGCATAAAACAGTTTTTATTGTGTAAAAACAGTAAATCTAAAAAAAATACAAATTGGGTATCACGGAGTACAGCTAGCATGTCATTTATACCGCACGGTGATTACTGTAAAAAAATAAAAATAAAAAACTACCAGGATTGCTGTATTTTGTTCAAAACACCTCACAAAGCCTTGTTTAAAAAGCTCAAGGTTATATTACCCAAATGGTCCCCAATAAAAATGCAATCATCCCCGCAAAAAAAAAGCCCTTAACCGCCAAAAACAAACAAAAAAACGCCTATTTACAAATGCTTTCTATTTGGAAAAAAGTAATAAAGCAAAAAAACTATAAAAATTTAAAATTTTTGCATTGTCCCCGACCTGCACAGTAAATTACCTGTTTTTACTCCCGCACAGCAAATGCTGTAAAACTAAACCCCAAAAAAACCCTGGCCCGCAAAAAACCCAAATTTTGGCGCTCATCGCAAAATCAAAATCAAAATTATATGGTAAAACAACTTCCCACTGAGAGTGAGGAGGACAAACTTAATTGTCTTATATCATGGCCCGGGTTTTTTTAAACGCTAATACAACCCCCCTTTACTAAAATGGGTTCTGAAGGGGAATTGGAAACCGAGTGGGACAGAACTTTGAAACAGAGCATCGGCTTTTAATTTTTTGGGGCCAGGGTCGAGGTAAAATAAAGTCAAACCTGGTAAGAAACAGGGCCCACTTAGCTTTTTTGGGATTGAGTCTCTGGGCGGATTCGAGATAAGACAGATTCTTGTGGTCCGTGAGTATGGTTATTTTATGTACTAGAAAATGTCGGCACTCCTCAAATACCCACGGGATGGCGAGACGTTGCCAATTCCCAATGTCATAATTGCTCTCAGTGCGGGAGAATTTTCGTAAGAAGACAGCACAGGGGTGAAGGTTAGTTAGAGAGGGGACCCTTGCAACAGAACTGCGCCCACTCCTACCTCATAAGCATCCACTTAAAAAAGCATCCACAATAAAGAGCCGCAAGAGGTCGGGTTGAACCAGAATGGGGGCTTCAGTAAAGCACCTCTTCGAAGTTTCAAAGGCACGAACCGTTTCAGGTTCCCATTCAAGAGAATTTGCCCCCACTTTTTTTTAAAGCCCTGTAAAAGGTTTTTTGGCTATGGAAAAAAAATCAAAAGATTTAAAATTTTGTAGTAATTGGCAAACCCCCCAAAAACCCCGCGGGGGCCCTTCCCGGGGTTTTTGGGCCCTACCCAATCCACAAAACCCAAAACCCACAGGAAACCATACGGGCGGGTTTGGGGGTGTAAAAAATCAAACTTTAGGGAAAATTTTAAATTTTGGGGCCCCAAAAAGAAATTTTTCAAGAAATTTGCATTCAAGTGAATTTTTCCCAAGAATTTTGCAGGGTTGTGCGGGGACAATTTTTCCCCATGGGGAAGGGGCCATTTAGGGGAAAATACCAAAATATCATCCCAATTAAAAAAATAAAAAAGGGGCCAAAAGAGGGTTTTGAAAGATGTCATTAAAAAAGTTTTTTTAAAAACCGCAGGTGCATTACTTAAAACCAAAAAAGGGATTAAATAAATACCCATAGCGGGCATGTATAACAGGGCGCGCCAGAAAATCCGGCATCCTTCAGCCCCAAAATCCTCCTTTAACCCCCTTCCCTTTTTTTTTAAAAAAGCCCGCCAAGCCAATAACCCGGGGCATTTAAAAGCGCCCGGGGCACTTTTTAATGGCCTGATTTCGGGGGGCATTTCTGGAGGCGAAACGCACTTTAAACCCTAACCAAGCTAAAAAGGTTTAAAGCGCAAATTTTGCGGAAAAAGGGGAAAACCCCTTTAAAAGTGGTATTTTCCCGAGCCAGAAGTGTTTTTTCTGCGCTAAGGGAAAGTCCTTATTTTTTACCCGCAGTAGGAAAAGATTAAATTTTAAAATTTAGGGCATTCTAAACCATTACTACGCAAAATTTTAAAACGGATGCAATTTAAAATTTTAAAAGGGACCGCGTATGTTCCTTTTGGAAAAAACCCGGTAGCTCCAAATTATTGATTGAAAAAAATCGCAGAGAGGAAAAGGGAAATGATTCATAAACAGTAATTTTTTTCCCGATAGCCCTATGAAAGGGCCCGGGTAAACCCTCCATCCTTCTTAAAGAAAAAGATCCCCCAAAAATGGGAGAAAGGGGGGTTTGGGAAATATAACCCTTGCGGAACTATCCTTGACATACCCCTTCTAGTCTCCCTTTGGGGTGCAGACGATTAAAAATGCAAACCCTTGGGGAAAACTTAACATTTGGAAGCAATTTGATAGCACAAGCAAAAAGGGCCCTGGTGAGGAGGAAGAAATTTTCACAGCCGGACTCAAAAAATTTCCCAAACCCAAAAAAATTCTTGGATAAAGTGGGGTTTACGGCGGGTTACGGGGGAAAACAGAGGACAGGGAAAAGATTTTTAAAACAAGGGATAAAAGCACTTTGGGCTCCAAATTGCCCAAATCGTTTTTTCCCCAAGTGGGTTACGGGGGTTGTAAAGCCTGAAAAAACAATTTGGGTTTGGGTTTAGAGTACAAAAAGGGAAAATTTAAAACTTAAAATGAAAGGGCCCCAAAAATTCCAAAGAAAGAATTTTAAATAGTACCTCACAGGGGGGTACTTTTTATAGCAACCATATTAACAGGGTCTCAAGAGACGGGAATAAAAATCCCCAAAAACACTAGCAACACGTGCGCCCGGAAAAATTCGCTGCAAAAACCGAAAGTTGACAAAAAGGAATTTTCCCAAAAAAAAGGGATTTGGTGTTATAAAAAAATACAAAACAGGAAATTTCTTTGAGACATAGGGGGGAAAATACCTAACCAAAATTTTAGGGACCTTCCCTTGAGTCGCTTTGGGTGCTGGAGGGTTTTCCCCCAGAAATGGGCCCGCTTGGGCAGAAAACAGGGGGCGGGGATTGGTCAAGCCGAAAAAAGTTAAAGGGGATATAAAATCTTTTCCCGGTTCAGGGGGGTTGGTGGGGGAATTTTTCCCAAATTTTTTCCCCAACCCTTTGAGTGTATCAGCAGGCCTTGCCGAAAAAGACACTGAAAGTAGGGGTTTCGTTCCATTTTTAAAGGGTCCCAAACCAGCGTCGGAACCCCAGAGAAATTTGTCTTCCAGGGTCCCCAAACCCCTTTGGGGAGGGGAAACAGGAGATTGTTTAAAGCTATGCCCGGGACTTTGGGTTTTCATCATACAGGAGTCACAAGGCCTGAAAAAATTAATCAACGGACAGGATTTCGGTAGAACCCGGGCTTAAAGAAAGAGCCCCAACTTGTGGGGTCCCTAAGAAAGGGAAATTTAAATGAACCCCAAGGGTTTTGTTCTAGACCCAAAGAGGAAGGGGGCCGGGAAGGGAAGTGGGAACCTGAAAAATTCTCGGAAAGTCACGAAAACACTCTGGTCTCCAGAGAAACAGTCCGGCAAGTTGAGCTTGGGTTCCACAGTTGTGTATACAGGAACGGCAACCCAAGAGGACGTAGACTCCTGCAGCTGGACCCATTGAGAGAGATCCTGGTTCATTTGTGTCCCGGCCTGGATCTTGGGACAATAATGCCTTCATTTGGGTTTCCCTAGTGAAAAGGGAAAAAAAAAATTTTGGCTGGTGATTCTTAAGGGAAAGCCCTAAACTCACCCCGACTTGTCCTGCCCCGAAAAAAGGGACCCCCCCACTCGGAAAAACTTCCTCAAAATTTTACCTAGTAAACGGGTGACAAATGACAGAAGATAAAAAAAAAGGGCAGACGGACGCAGGGCAACAAAAAGAGGATAGTCAGAAGGGCGAGGTCAAAACCCCGAGTATGGGGCAGGACCGGAGGAAAGATGAGAGAGTAACCCGGAAAAAGGGGGGAAAATTCCCGAAACCCGCAAAACCCAAAAACAGAGTAAAAAACAAACAGCTAGGACACAAAAAAGAAATTTAAGCGGGTCAGGCTGGGCGGAAAAAGGGGGTTAAAAAAACCCCCCACCCGGGGTTTGGTTAAGTGCTTAACCCCTTATATTTTATTCCAGACTATGCAATGAGTGGATTTTTTTTTTATTTATTTAGATGCATTGGGGAAAAAGGAAAAAAGGGTTTTCAAAGTTACAAAAACCCTTTTAGCCTTCCAGATGGCTGCCTCCACTGTCTTTAAATACATTTTTGCTAATTTAAAAAGACTTTAAAAAAAATTTTTCAAAGGTTTAAATTTTAATCCTTTTTCACGGGTATGGCCTTCCATTGGGCTCTTGATTTATTAAATCCTTGTTTAAAATGTGATTTTTAATCAATAACCCAACTGTTGACTCTTAATGTAAAAAGGCTTTTTTCAGGGGAAGGGGAAAAAATTTGGGTGTTTATTTTAAAGGCCCGGTTAGGCACTGAGAGACCTGATGGACATCATCCAAGTACTAAGTTCCTATGACTTTGAATATGACCTGATATAGCTTTCATTTTAACTTTGCAAAGGTTGTTGGCAGAGCTGCTAATAAGCACTGATACTGCTAACTCATGCATAACATGTAAGAAAAAATACAAAAAATAATCCAAAAAAGCAGAGAACATTAAAGGGGGACTCTGGCTTAGAAAACATTTTTAAATATCCTATTATGGTAACTTTAGGTAACAAATGGGATTCCCCCTTTTTAGGATCCCCCCTTTAGCAGCGCAGACTGCTACAAAGGGTATTTAAAATTTGGAGGAAAACACACCAACCTAAAAAAGAATTGCAAAGCTTTGAAATTTACCCGGGGGGTGGCAGGGAAATTGAATACATGGCTGATTTGTAGGGCTTAGAGCAGCAGGACACTCTGTGATCATCTAATTTTTGAAGGAACTTTTAAAAAAAATTTTGCCCCAATCAAAAATTTTTTAAATTTCATTTTTCTAGGGGCGCCTTTTGAAATGAAAGGAGAGCTCTGATTGGTTGCGTGGGTAATAAAGAAATCTTAGCAGTTTAAGAGGGGTGGGAGAATTTATTTTTGTTGTCACAGGTCCCTTCTTCCCCCTTGTCGATCATACATTACCTTGCCAATGCTTTTTGATCTACTCCAGGTGTACTTTCCCTAAAACGGATAAATGCCCCCTAGGTGAGGTTGGGGGTTTTGAAACCCTTCTACTACAAATTTTGCCTCCCCCAAGGGTACTTCCTCGACAAGTGGCGCAATTCTTTCGGGAAGCAGGGTTTGGCATCGATTGCGGTGCAGGGGGCCTTTAAGGCCTATGCGAGGGGGATTTTGACTTTGCCATTGGGGACCTTTGGGGCATGGCTCATCAAAAGGGTTCAATTGGCTGAGACGGACGGAGCGGAACTGCAATATATCAGGGATCCCTTCCCCAAAGAAAAACAAAAGGGGAAGGCTATGTCTGCCGACTATCCAGACCTGCCTGCATTCTAAGGCCCAAAAGAAAGCTTTTTTTCAGTCGGCAGTCCTATTTTGAACACGGGGAAAAGTGTGGCAAACTTTTGGCGTGCATGGCAAGGGGGGCGTCCGAATCTCAGGTGATCCAGGAACTGATTTCTCCAGATGGGTCTTGCACCCGTGACCCGCTAGTAATACTGGAACAATTTTGCTCCTACTACCAAAACTTGTATTCCGCTTAGATTACAGTCTCAACTTCCTAGATTATGGACTATCTATCGGAGCTTGCTCTTCCTTCCCTATCGGCAGAGGATAGAGAATTCTTAGATGGCCCCATTACTGAACAAGAAATACTGGATTCCATACATTCATTTCAACCGTCCAAATCTCCGGGTAGTGATGGACTCCCGATTGAGTTTTACAAGGAATATGAGGGACTTCTTGTCCCGCAGTTGCTGGAGGTCTATCGGGCGGCTCTTCGGGGTTCGGTACTCCCCTTGTCAATGTATGAGGCCACTATCTTGCCTTTTGTGAATCATACCGTCCCATCTCCCTACTGCAGACTGACATCAAGATTCTGGCCAAATTATTGGCTAGGCGGCTGACTACGGTTACTTTATCAATTATACATGCAGATCAATCTGGGTTCATGCCCGGGAAGTCGACAGCGTTGAATTTAAGGCGATTGTTTACAATCTGCAGGCCGCACATGATGAAGTGGGCTCAAGGATTGTAGTATCATTAGACGCTGCTAAAGCCTTCGACTCCATCGATTGGGCATACCTTTTCCTCACATTGGAGAGATTCGGATTTGGACCCTCTTTTATAAGTTGGGTGCGGTTGTTTTATGGAATGGGTTTTCAGAGTAACGAAATGGGTGGGTTTGGACCCTTTTTCATCTGTTCGAGGAACGAGGCAGGGATGCCCTTTTTCCCCCCTCCTTTTCCCCTTTTGGCGGGGGAGCCCTTGGAGTCAAAGTAAGGTCGGACGCCCTATTAGGGGCCACCCACCCTTTATCTGTAAAAAAAATTTGCTTATATGCTAGATACTTGTTGATTTGTCGACCGAATGACTCTTTGGATCCCCCCCGGGCAGGGGTTTGGGGGTTTGGGTCATTCCGGGATTGTGATTTTGGGAAAAATCTAAAGCCTGCCGATTGACCCATGGCCCCCGCGGCTCGGGCAGGGGGCTCTCTCTGGTTTGGGCCTTTCCGTTCCCATCTGGGATGCAGGGTCAAAACGGTTCAAGAATTTGAATGTTGAATATACTCCCCTCGTGGTTTCTACAAAACAAAAAATTTAAAATTGGGAATAAAATTTCATCTCTCCCGGCGGGACATTAGTTTGGTTTAATGTCACTTTTGCCCAAAATATGTAGTTCTCCAAAAAGGCTCCAGTGTACCCTTCCGAACATCTGATTTTCCGCATAAAGGGGGCCCTTTTATTCATTTTATGGGAGGGGCGCAGACACCGCATAGTGCAGATTGTTAATGGCCCCTTGGGATGGGGGGGGGGGGGGGGGGGTGCTTTTCCGGATATCAAATTATTTCTATTTACGGGCAGATGTCACACTTAGCAAGGGGGGGGGGTTCGCTGAAAAGCTTTGGGTTTAAGCCCTTAATTGTCTCCCCTTTTAGTGGCAAAGGGATCTACACCCTTCGTTTTGTTTTGGGCATGGCTTTTGCCTGAGGGACTCCCGATTCTAAAAAGGCCCTTATGGTTTTGGCAAAAAAGGGCTTTGTATTTACCTGAGGGGATGTCTGTTTTCCCCAGTTTGGGGATTGTAAATTGTTTCCGGGACTGATTAGCATGTCCGCGGCTAGATTGGGGCTCCGAGGGGGGGGGTATATCCTACATTTGTATGGGCAGGGTTTAGCCCTTCCCGGAGTTACAGGGGTGAAATTTTGGGCTCCCTCCTTAAAATATTTATTACCCCAGGGTAAAAACAGCAGTTACTTCTCACTGGGTCTAAAAGGAGGTAGGGTTTAATAAATTCCCCTCCCCTGCCCCCCCTCTCCCCTCACCCCAGTAATTTCATTTTTTCTCGCCCCCTTGCGCAAAACGGGGGAAGGCCGCTTAGGAAATCAGGGGAAAAATGGGGGACAGACCTGGGTGCGGGACCGGGCGCCGTGGGAAAATTTTATAGCCTCACCTAAGTTAGTTTCATCTAACCTTAATGACAGAATGACTCAATTGTTTATTCTACACAGATCTGACTACACTACATCACGATTAAGTAAATTTAGACAGGGATATGCGGACGAATGTCCCAAATGTCACCTAACTTTCGGATCCTTCCTGCATTTAATATGGTCCTGCCCGAAGGTGCTGGGTTTTTAGTCTCAGGTCATCCAATTTCTAAATGATACAATGGGGTGCCCAGTCCCCTTAACCCCAATGGTGTGTTTGTTTGGACCTGAGCCAGATACCCTGGGACCTCACTCAAAGTATTTTTTTGTAACTGAAGTTCTTTACTATGCAAGGAAGGCTATCGCGCGTTTGTGGTTGGCAGCTAGATCTCCGTCAGTGGCTGAGTGGATGGGGCTTATCAATGGCATGCTGCCACACCAGAAGTGGCTATATCGGCGTAGAAACAAAATGGGCCGATTTGATAAGATTTGGGGAAGGTGGTTGAGCTCCTCTGGCACAGTTGGTCTTTCGGGGGCTCTGGATTATGTATCTCCTGCAAGTCCTTGAGATGCGGTCGTCCCGGGCGTGGCTCTATATTTTCCTTCCTTTTTCCTGGGTAGCCGGCACAAGGGTGCTTTATCCATATATATATATTATATATATAAAATATATATATACATTATATATATATATATATATATATTATATATATATATATATAAATATATATTATATAATATATATATATAGTATAATAATATATATATATATATTATAAAATATATATCTATATATCTATCTATATATATTTTTTATTTTTTTTTTCTTGCTATTCTAATGGGTTGAATTTAACGTGTATGAGCAACTGAGACAATAGTAATGCATATGCAATTTTTGGTGTTAGTTAATCCCTGGTTTGTTGCAGGGAAGATAGGATTCAGTCTGCAATATCACTTGGGTACTCTTGTTTATTGAAATATAGTTGTCACTATATGTTCGGTAATAACTCACGCATATATATATGTTACTGTATTACGATGTTGGCTTGAATATGTTTACAGTTCTGTCTGTTATGATGTACCTACTTTTTTTTGGGATCCGTCAAATAAAGTTTACTTGTTAAGCAAAAAAAATGAAGGTGTGGGAGTCTACAACTGAGCCCAAAAATGTATTTCATAGTCTATGTATGACTATGGAGTGAATGTTGGGGTGAATTATTTTTACCTTAATACAGCGGAGCACAAAATTTTCTGGTCCAAGGGCCACATTGTCATATTGTATCTCTCCAGGTGCTGCAGTAAATCTTAGAGGTGTATTCCTCATTTGAGACCTTTATGCCACTTTAATTTTAAATACCCGAAATGACTGAGAGGTCTTGGCTCCACTTTAGGGATTTGCCAGAGATGAGAATGGGGGGTCCCCTGCTCCGTACACTAGAAAGAGGACATGAGGGACCGATTTTCATTGTAGTTTTGGGGGTCACAGAAGCGGCTGTTTCACATCTGTAACTAGAGAGAACATCACACACACATATATGACCTCCTCTCCAACATCTCCTCCTCTCTGGAGTCTGAACCTATCAGACATCTTTATGGTAGATCTTGAAATACATACTACTTTGAGGAGGATAATACAGAAACAGTTTTTACTGGATTGTTCATTTAGGTTACTTAAAATAGCATACAGAGGCCTACAGTGCCAGCTATATAGTGCCCACCATATTAATTCCAGCCACACATTGCCGATCATAACAGTGCCATCAATTGAATGCAGCTGTCCAAAGATGAATATTATTTTCTGTACTATGAGGAGAGAGAGGCAATGCATATTTGTGCACTGATGGCGGGGGCCGCATGTTGTGCACGCCTGCCTTAATAGCTCCTATTAGTAATAGAGAAAGCAAACACAGATACATCACATTTCTTCTGATTGCTTCCTTCAGGTGGAGCAAAGATTCTGTTTGTTGCTATCTTCGCTTGGTCCCTCTGCTGATATAATAGATGCACAATTAACAGCTTCTATATTGAAAAGCTATTTTGAATGGATGGGGAATTGAGCATCATGTGCACTGCAGATGGTACTATTACAGTATATATTGGCACCATGACTAAAATTACATGAATTGCAGCTGGCACTAATTCAGTAGGACTACGTACTATGGCGGGCATTATGCTCTACAGTTAGTACTATTACATTGTGTCTTGGCACTATGACTTTATAATATGCACTACAGCTGGTACTATTACAGCATACATGCCAACTCTCCCGCTTTTGGCTGGGGGGGTCCCGCTAATGGGGACCGTCCGTCCCCCCCCCCCCTCCCCCGCCACCCTGGCAGAGTTAGCGAACCTCCCGCCGCCAGGAGGCAACGGGGGTTCTTTAAATGACCCCGGCGACAGAGTAGCGGTGGTGCGCTACTCTGACGCCGCCGGGCCGCTCCTACAGGCGGGTGAAGTGGCCGCAGCGGCCGCTCACCCGTCCGGAGACTCTCACTGTGCAGGGAGGAAGCAGGAGGGATCGTTCCCGTCCTCTCTTCTCCCCCTGTATGTACAGCGCCGATGTGCGCCATACATACAGGTCAGCGTCGCAGGGGGAGTGACGCGTGGCTGCACTCACTCCCTCTGCGACGCTGAGACTACTCAGTCGGCCGGGGATGTCCGGAGCTGCAGGAGCCTGGTGAGGTAAGTGGCTTTTATTATTTTATTTTTATTAGCTAAAGGGGGCAAGTACCTGGCTAACAAAGGGGGCAAGTACCTGGCTACAACAAAGGGGGCAAGTACCTGGCTAACAAAGGGGGCAACTACCTGGCTACAACAAAGGGGGCAACTAACTGGCTACAAAAAGGGGCTCTACCTGGCTACAATGGGGGCAAGTACCTGGCTAACAAAGGGGGCAACTACCTGGCTACAACAATGGGGGGCAACTACCTGGCTACAAAAGGGGGCTCTACCTGGGTACAATGGGGGCAAGTACCTGGCTACTAAAGGGGGCTCTACCTGGCTACAATGTGGGCAAGTACTTGGCTACTAAAGGGGGCTCTACCTGGATATAATGGGGGCAAGTACCTGGCTACTAAAGGGGCTCTACCTGGCTACTAAAGGGGGCACTACCTGGCTATTAAAGGGGGCAAGTACCTGGCTACTAAAGGGGGCAGTACCTGGCTACTAAAGGGGGCAAGTACCTGGCTACTAAAGGGGGCAACTTCCTGGCTACTAAAGGGGGGCAACTTCCTGGCTACTAAAGGGGGGCATCTACCTGGCTAACAAAGGGGGGCATCTACCTGGCTAACAAAGGGGGGCATCTACCTGGCTAACAAATGGGGCATCTACCTGGCTAAATAAGGGGGGCATCTACCTGGCTAACAAAGGGGGCATCTACCTGGCTAACAAAGGGGGCATCTACCTGGCTAACAAAGGGAGGCATCTACCTGGCTACAGAGGGGGCATCTACCTGCCTGTAAAGGGCACTACCTGGTTATGGGGGGCTACTACCTGGCTATAAGGGCATCTACCTGGCTATAAGGGCATCTACCTGGCTTTCTTCCAAAGCTGTTATGCAGTTAGGCGGAGTAGGTGTGGCTTTTTGAAGGGGCGTGGTACACCAACAAGATGGGCGTGTTCATGCAAATTTTTTTTCAAATTCAATCTCCTGCTTTTCCATTTTCAAAAGGTGGCAACTATGTATTACAGTATATCATGGTGGTCTTCTGTCTGGCATTATATGTACTATAGCTGGTACCACAGTATATCAAGGTGGTCTTCTGTCTGGCATTATATGTACTATAGCGTGGTACCACGTATATCAGGTGGTTCTTCTGTCTGGCATATATGTACTATGCTTGGTTACCACGTTTATCAGGTGGTCTTCTGTCTGGCATTATATGTACATATAGGTGGTACCACAGATATCAAGGTGGTCTTCTGTCTGCATTATATGTACTATAGCTGTACCCACGTATATCAAGGTGGTCTTCTGTCTGGCATTATATGTTGTATAGCTGGTAACACAGTATATCAAGGTGGTCTTCTGTCAGGCATTATATGTACTATAGCTGGTACCACAGTATATCAAGGTGGTCTTCTGTCTGGCATTATATGTACTATAGCTGGTACCACAGTATATCAAGGTGGTCTTCTGTCTGGCATTATATGTACTATAGCTGGTACCACAGTATATCAAGGTGGTCTTCTGTCTGGCATTATATGTACTATAGCTGGTACCACAGTATATCAAGGTGGTCTTCTGTCTGGCATTATATGTACTATAGCTGGTACCACAGTATATCAAGGTGGTCTTCTGTCTGGCATTATATGTACTATAGCTGGTACCACAGTATATCAAGGTGGTCTGGATGGCAGTATATGTACTACAGCTGGTACTACTAAAGTACAGATTGGCCCATCGGAGAGCTTTATATGTGCTACATGTGTGGTAGTATTAACATTCATCTAGGGCTAGGCACTATATGCTCTATAGCTGGACTATTACAGTATGTTTGCGAACTATATCTGTTATATATGCTATAGCTGGTACTATTACAGTATATCTGGGCACGATTTCTTGCATTATACAGTATATGCTATAGTTGGTACTATTGTAGTATATCTGAACACCGTGGCGGGCATATATACTATAGCGGGTACGATAACAGTATATCTGGGCACTATGACTTACATTACTTGTAGCTGGTACTATTACAGTATAACTAAGTATAACCGGTACTATTGCAGTATAACTAAGCGCTATGGCTGGCCTTCTATACAGACTACTATTCTTTACTTTACCAATGGCTCGCTTTATTCTTCATGTGTTCAGATTATCACAAGGCATTATGGGAAAGGGGCTGAGAAGCCCACAGTGCCCTCTGTTGGATGTAACAAATCCTCAATTTGCTTTTGACCTACTAGGTCTTGAGAAAGCAAAAAGGATTTGAGATACTGTGCTTGGCTAAAATCCTTTTTGCTTTCTCAAGACCTAGTAGTTCAAAAGCAAATTGAGGATTTGTTACATCCAACAGAGGGCGCTGTGGGCTTCTCAGCCCCTTTCCCATAATGCCTTGGGATATGCAGATGCTTAGTAGAGTGCGAAAAGGCAAAACAAATCTCTACACGCCGTTCTTTCGGTGCTCTCCTTAAGGAGAGATGTTCCCCCTTCCTGTGTTCAGATTGTCAATTCCCTGAATCCCCCAAAGCTTAGATACAAACATCTCTATAACATATAAAACGTTTTTTAAGAACTGCAGGATCATGTAAATGTGTGGTTAGTGGATTGTGATGGAAAGTTTGGTATATTTATGCTGAATTCACACCTGTGTCCTTAGTCCTGGGTGCTAAATTCATTGTATATTGAATACCAACAGCAGCCAGCAGACCCTAGTCATTTTTTTGGATCTGTCATGGTTGCCTTCATTTCAGTGGTAAGAACAACAGGACATACTGCACTATTCTTCCTGTCTAATGGGCTGTAATCTGTGGTGGAGCATAAAGGGTACATGGTTCCAGAAGGGCAAATCTTGTCATGGTGATAAATGTCATCTAATGAAGAATTGGAAAATAAAAAGCACAGAACCCCTAATCTAGTTGTCTTTCTGTGTTTGAACTGTACACTACCACTACTAATGATGATGATTAATGATAGATCTCTGTACATGGAGGCACACCCAGATACTAAACCTTCCACACTGCGAATGATACAGTGGGAAATATATTACATGTAATAAAGATAATGGAGGAATGAAGTCTGAGCTAATACTGTTTTTGTATTGCAGTTCTCTACAAGCTTTAAGATGTTCATTGACAACTGGAATATACAGACGGCGCTATGGCTAAAGAGGTACGCCAGTCTCCATGGCTCGGTCTTCATGGCATATAGATCCAAGATCCAGGGATCAATTCAGTGCTTGTGGTTATATTGCAGAAACCATTGCACGGTCTGTGATATGACCCTAGTGGGTGACCCTAACAGAGGCTGAATATTGTTTTCATTGATAAAGGGACATTTTATGAAAACTGGCAGTGACAAAATGTTGTTGTGAGTCCATACAGTGGTCCCTCAACATACAACATTAATTGGTTCCAGGAAACCATTGCAAGATGAAACCATAACACTATGGAATTCAGGACATTGGTTCTGAAGCCCCAAAATGAAACCAACATAATGCATAATGAAGATTAAATAAAAGAAAGCAGAAAACTAAAGTAATAACATATGACATCAGAAAGAGCTGCTGGAGCGTCTTTAGATCAAGAACTTCATACACAGTGTACCAGAAAAAAGGGTCCCTAACCTAGTGTCCAAAGTAGCTGCTCATCCTGGAACATGTAAGAGCAGTACAGAGCATGTGGTACCGCACTGTACTGTAGAGAGGTGCTACTAGACCGCCAATCACGGCATGTAATGCTCTAATACATGTGAAGAGCAATACAGGACATGTAGTGCTGCACTATACTGTAGAGAGGAGCTACTAGACTGCCAATCACTGCATGTACCTCACTAATACATGTAAGAGCAGTACAGGACATGTAGTACTGTACTGTAGAGAGGCGGTACTAGACCACCAATTACTGCATGCACCTCACTAATACATGTAAGAGCAGTACAGGACATGTAGTACTGCACTGTACTGTAGAGAGGTGCTACTAGACCGCCAATCACTGCATGCACCTCACTAATACATGTAAGAGCAGTACAGGACATGTAGTACCGCACTGTACTGTAGAGGCACTACTAGACCTCCAATCACTGCATGCACCTCACTAATACATGTGAAGAGCAATACAGGACATGTAGTGCTGCACTATATTGTTGAGAGGATCTACTAGACCGCCAATAACTGCATGTACCTCACTAATACATGTAAGAGCAGTACAGGACATGTAGTACCGCACTGTACTGTAGAGGCACTACTAGACCACCAATCACTGCAAGCACCTCACTAATACATGTAAGAGCAGTACAGGACATGTAGTACCACACTGTACTGTAGAGAAGCACTACTAGACCGCCAACCACTGCATGCACCTCACTAATACATGTAAGAGCAGTACAGGACATGTAGTACCGCACTGTACTGTAGAGAGACGCTACTTGACCACCAATCAATGCAAGCACCTCTCTAAAACAGACGTTTTACAAGTAATGTTCCTGATAAAGGGTTTGGGGAGGGCTGCAGGCTGCCACACTGTAACAGCGACAGTCTTCTGATTAGGGCGCATGTGCACTAGTCAGCAGACCAGCTAATACTTCTATATTATAACTGTCCGCAGCAGAGTAGTGTGACCGTGTCGGGGAGGGGGTGGCTACACTATAGCAGTGACAGAATGTCATCACTTACTGCCAAGCACATAATTGTAAAAAAGATACGTTTAAAACAAACACCTAATAAACATCAGTAAAGTAAATAATCACATTTTAGCCTATTGCGAGCCTAAGGGTATGTTCACATGGGGTATTGTGGCGCGCAGAGGTACGTGCTGCAATACGCATTCATTAGCACTGTTGAAAGTACAGGCTTTCAACACACAGTGGCCCGAGGCATGTGTACTTTTGTATTTCTCAGCGGGTAAGAAGCAACAGGTCACTTCTTTTAACGGGCGTACAGTACAATCCTAAAATCAGACGATAATTTTACACTGTACTCAGTGAGTGCTGGACTTGTCAAATGATTTTACCATATTTGAGGGGCGTACTTCGGAGCATAGGTGCATATTAGAGGGGTAGATCCCAGGAGAGTATAGAATGGGTAGATGTGTTAAGTGATGCAAGGAAGGGAATGGAGGGTAGCGGGTATATGTTATTGTATGCTATGCGTCAAGCAGGATAAAGAGAAAGATATGTAGTGTCTAATAAGTAGTGGGGAAAAGGTTGAAATAAAGCTTGAGATCAGGGTGATGTCAGGCGAAAGGGAGTGAAAGGAGAGAAGATATAAGGTATAATATCTACGGTACATAGCATAATGTGTGACAGGCTGGAAAAACGGAAGTCGTCCTCGCGGGGCGCCTCTCAGCTGAAAGTGGTCATAGAGAAAGATATGTGATTGCTGGAACACAGGGAACACACTCCCTTCTAGTATCTCTCCTACATTTTCTCACCTATATTTACATACCTTCCTATCCTTTATCCCCCATCCCACTTCCTACATCCTCTTTATTAGATTTACTGATCCTGCTTACTTGACGGACTGTGGGAATACCTATACTACATTTATGCATACTGAATCTAATGGAGAGCTGATAATATTCTGTATTACACGTTTGGGATTTAATAAATCTAATTTACTACAACCACTAAAGGAGTGCCGTGGATTATCTGCATAAAGGATTAGAAATATAGCCTCCATATTTTTGGTATGGCAGCTCACTCCTGTTAACTTTAATGGGGTTATATTGCAATACCAAACATAGCCAAGACAAGAATGGGGCTATTTCTTTCTAAGGGTACGTCCATACAACAAATGTCAAAATACTCTTCTGAATCCTAAAACCACACTGTCCTAGTATTTTGACGTGGTTTTCAGTGTGGATTTTAGGTTGTTGTTTTCCCCCGGATTTACAGCCCAAAAACGAGTCCCATTTGTCTCTCTTTGAACAAGGATCCGACATAGAAATGTTTGGAATGCGTTTTTTGACCTAAAATATAGTGGAATACTGAATGATCAAGGCTTTTTGTAAAAACGACGGTTTTGAAATCCAACCTCAAAAAAATCGTGTGGACTAGAACTTGGATTTTCAGTTGAGGTCTATGGGTACAGTCGGTGTACAGCCAGTTTTTGATGGATCTGAGAACCTGAATCTACATCAAAAACCGACTGGAAAAACTTATCGTGTAGATGGACCATAACCCTGGACAAGGAGAGATTTACCTGGCTACAGCTTTGCTTTGGTTAATTAATCATGTCTTTGCAAATTAAGAACTATAGTCTATAACTAAAGGGTTCTATTACTGTAACTCACATTATGAGTATTGTGTTTTCTATATTTCCCAGAGTATCTTATGAACGCGCCACTCACAGTCCGACAGCTCAGACCTTCCTACTGTCAGCAATTTGGCATGGTGTATATCCAGGGTATTACCTGACTTTCTTTACTGGAAGTTTAATGACATTGGCAGCACGAAATGTAAGTACCTATAATTAGCAGTAAGTGGTGACTGAATGAGCAATAACAACATTGTCTAAGGCTGGGTTCACATCCTGTTTTACCTTCCATTTAGCATGTCCTTTTGATCTCCATCCAGGAAGCATGGAATAGTGTAGTGTAGTAGACTGGCCTGTATCCATAGCTTGGTTCCAGTAAAAGAAAAGATGTATCTGACAAAAAGATACCATATTAGCCAATGGGTGATGGATGGGACTGTATGGTATCCATCATGTACCTTGGAAAGCTTGAGTGATATCACTGCCCATGTAGAAATAGTTAGCACTGGCATTTCCTGTAGGGAGATGAGTGAGAAATATGGTGTCATCTATTGGAAGTAGCGTTCCTCACAGCTCAACCTGACCCTTTAAACAGTCTTGAAACACGACTGGATATTTTAAGCCAAGCCAGTAACTATTCCATCAGAAAAAGTCTCCCATCTGCACACAGCTGTTTTGGGGTGTTTGGTTCCCATCATCTTTCAAGCTCTTTAAGGGCATGTCCCCACGGCACGGGTTTTCGGCCGGCTTTTCAGCCGGTTTGCGGTTTTTCAGACCGCCTGAAAAACCGTCCGAAAATGAGCACAATTGTGCTCTATGGAGTCCCCACTGCACCGGTTTTCCACCCAGCAGTTTTGCCGCCGGCGTTAAAACATTGAGCAAGCACAATTTTCCGTCCGGTTTTCGGACGGAATATGTACTTCTCAATGGGAGGGGGGAGGGCTCTTCTCCGCTCATCGCGGAGAAAGTATCCCCCTCCCACCCCACCCCACCCGCGCCCGTGGGTTGGATATGGCTGAGGGGGATGCTATGTCCAATAATTAGCACCAGAGTCCTTGCTCTCTTCCCTAGAGCCTAATTTAATATTTTCCAGAGAACATTGCATAGCCTATGAATCTTCTTATACCTTTATGGTGCTGTCGTAAGGGATAAACTTTACCCCGTGAAACTTCCCTATTTAATAGAGCAGACAGCTCTGCTGGTTCCTTGTTCCTTATTCACCTGAAGAACCTCCATGATTTCTCACTGCAAAGTGATGATGATCCTAGGCATAATTAAATGTGTAATACACATTACCATGTTATAATAGTCCAGAGCTAGTAAAAGCTGTTTTATATGCGGACAACCAAAAGGGTAACACTGTTTTGAATGTTCGACTTTCTGGCCCCATATCTCACCGTCCGCTACAGCTTTGAATGTGAAACTACCATCATTATATAGACGATTATCTTGACTGCCTCATACATAAATTTGACTTGCAACTATTTAGCATATGCTTAGTTATGCAGATTGTTACTGTTTTGCTCCTAAAAGTCTAAACTTTCTTTTTTATTATTTTATTAGTGTTTTGTAAATCCACCTTTTCAATACTGCCTGAATCCTTCTGAGCATGCTCTTGATCAGGTTCAAGCATGTCTCGGCCAAAATCTGATCCCAGGTCTCATTTACACGTTCCCAATGTTGGTGCAGACTAGTTGACTCATTTGTGTGTGAATGCAGCTTTTTCTTCAACTCTACTCACAAGTGTTCAACTGGGTTGCGATCTGGGGACTGTGGGAGCCAACACAGAAACTCTATTTCACTGTCATTGAACCATTTCTTTGCTAATCTCGACGTATGCTCCAGGTCGTTGTTCTGCTGGAACACTATGTCGTCCTTTTCATACCCATAGTACTTGACATTCGCATATAGCTCAACATTGAGACCACTATCAATCCTGGTCAAGTATCCAATGCCTTTGGCTGTGAAACATCTCCATATCATCAAGGTTCCTCCACCAAACGTGAAAGTTCCTTCAATTTCTTGATCTGTTAGCCCTCTTTTAGCTTGATTTTTTTAGACCCATTTGCACCCATCAGAGCCCAGTCTATTGACTCATCGCTTCAAATCAGCCCTTTCCAATCTTCTATTGTCCAATTTTCTTACTTTTTGGGAAACTCGAGCCGATGCTTCTTATGACGAGATTGAAATCAAAGCTTCTTCACCTCTGTATGGGCCACCATTTCAGACTTGTGTAATGTGTGTCACTTGGTGCTTGCATGGACGTCCTTGATCTCACTATCATGAAACATATGAGCCACTTCCATTGCCATGTTTGTCACACCAGAACTGATGATGCCGACTTTGTGACTCTGATATTTTGCCTGGACGTCCACTTCTTGGCTTTTGAATGGATGGACAGACATTTCATATTCTTCCAGCTGTCAGGGCCTCACATGATGCAGTTTGGCAATTCTCTTGGCCCAGAGACCACTATCGATGAGCTGGATGATGCGGTGACCTTTTGCCACCAAGTAGTTCTCACTTCTTTTCTCCCATTGTAATTACTGCATGTCTGTATGTATTTCCTTTGACACTGAGCTGCCATTGAAGCTTTCACTTTACAAAAATGCCACCATTAGACCTTTAGGAGCATGGTCGTTACCACGGCCATAACAGCAGCTACTAGTGCATCACAAAAAATTAGAATATCACTGAAAAAATCATTAATATCAATAATTTAAGTCACATAGAGAAACCCATATATTGTACAGACTCATTACAGTACGAATTACAAGGTTTAATATAATACATTTGTAAGCCCTATAACAAATAAAATGATAATCCTGGAGAACCCCTTTCATTTTCAATGATATTCTAATTTTTTGAGATGCACTAGTAGGTAGCTGCAGTGTAGTGGAGCTACTCTACTGAAAAAGAACATTTATATATGTCATGTTTTATTTTGATATCATTTGTAATGTTTTGTATGATTTTATGTTGATTGTAAAGTGATTTACACTGATATATGTAGCTTGATAGTATTTCTGAGTTACCATGCTTTTACTTAAAGGGGTTTTAGCGTCTCATTATTTGGCAGCCATTTATACTGGTTGCTAAGCAGAGCCTGTGAAATGGAGGGGCGTGTTTCTCCTCCCAGCAGGGAGTATCTTCTCTCTCTGCAGACACGCCCCAAAGTGTGCACGTGAGGATTCATTCTGTGTGAGCTGGGGGAAGGCAAAGGTTGTCGGAGACTAAGGAATCATTGGAAGTGAAAGGCTAAGTGTAACTCAATAGTGTATATCTACATTTCTCGCTCTCTCTACATACTTTGTAACTAGAATGGGCATTTGACATTCAGGAATCTGGGAAAGATGGGTGATTTTTGTTTTTTCTGTCTGTCTCTCACACACAGTGATATATCCTGCAGATTATTACACCTCTGACCTCTACAGATTTGCAGAACAAAACTATACGCTTTATCTGTTTGTGTTTACATGGGACTGCACAAGATCCCTCTCTCTGCTGCAGGACCTCTGATCGCTGTCAGTGAAAAGGGCAAACCCCGCACGTATACGTCGCAACTACCACTGATTGCTGTCAGTGAAAAGAGCAAACCCCGCACCTACCACTGCTGACTGTCAGTGAAAACAGTCAACCCTGCACGCATACATCACACCTACCACTGCTTCCTGTCAGTAAAAACAATCTCTCTCTCTTCCATCCGCAACCTGTTTAATTCATCTCCCTCAGATGCCCGTTCCCAATTACAACTGAGGGTGGGACCTGGGCGTAACCCGACCGGAGCTCTCACTTCGTTCCCAAGCACTAAACAAACAGCCGTTCTCCTAAACCATAGCACTTTGCTTATGGTAACCAAGGACAAACATGCTTAGATTTTTGGTCCTCTCCTTTTTTTTTTTTTTTTTTCAACAAATATTTTATTAGGTACCCATCAGCAATATAACGTAATATACAAAAAAAGCATATTGTGAAGTATCTAGTAAGACAAAATTATTACAGAGAAGGCACCAGAATTTTAACATGAATAATAGAATGAGTAACATGAATAGCATAACCTTAATGATACATAAGATATACTCTGATATATCAAGAGATTTCTTAGCATATTTTAATATACTGTTATGCATAAAATGCATCCCTCAATTAGATACCTGTATCTATAAATGAAGTACGAATATGCTCTAAGGTGTAGCGTGGCTATAAAAGAACAGTCATGTTACGCACAAAGCAGACATTTCTAAACATGAACGCATAAACATATATAAAATATATAACATTAGCCAGAATGAAGCGTCTTCTTCCCCTTAAAGCAACTCCAATAGATTTACCCGTCTCTGGGGGGCTCTCTGAGCCTCCCTTAGATACCAACCAGTATTCTGAAATATCTCTACTAATTTTTTTATTTCGCTCGGTGAGTAAAAATTTTCCAGAAATACCCTCCATTTGCCAAAGAAGCTTTTTGCCATTGTCTCCTTGTGGCGTTCGGTGTAAATTTGGTCAGCCATCGCGTATACCTTAGTCTGGTCTATTACCATAATAATTGTTGGTATCGATGGATCCAACCACTTAGTCAGCAAACAGCATTTGGCCACTAGCAGAATAATATGTATGAGTGCTGGTAAGTTTTGTTCCAGTCGCTGTTCTACAGACTCCGTAGACATTACTTGACCATGAAGTAGGAAAACTATTGGTGACATATGAATTTTCCCATTCCATAAGGATGCTAAAATATCTCTCACCCCATGCCAAAACTCTTCTACCTTTGGACAAGTCCAGAGGCCATGAAACAGATTAGCCTTTGGTTCGTTACACTTAGGGCAAGAAGTGATCCTATCTGGGAAGCCCGGCGTGGGCGGGATGTCAAATGCATATATTGCTGCATGGACCAGCTTGAAACAAGTTTCTCTCCACGTTTCGCTAGTGACGTGTTTCCGTATTGAACTCCAACCTCTAATTATGTCCGTTTCCACATCATCTTTCCCCACCCAACGACTCCACTTTTTAAAGCCTTCTTCAGGGGAAATTTTAATGTACTTATCCCTCAGATTGCCATATATGTCTGTGATTGATTTTCTCTGGGAGCCTGTTCCTATTAAACAATCAAATTCCTTTTTACCCCTTTCTTTGCGTATGTCCTTCAGCCTGGCGGTGCAAAAGGATTTAATCTGTAAATATTGTAAAGTTTGGGAATTAGGAACCCCAAATTCTTGCTTTATTTCCTCAAAAGACTTGTATCTATTTTCTGTTGGGTGAAATAAGTGTGTTATTGTAGTTATTCCTTTCGTAATCCAATCGTCAAACCATTTGTGTTCTTTGCCTATGGGAAATTCTCTATGATCCCAAAGTGGCAAATATTTGGATATCCGGTGTGCCAACCCAAATCGCTTCCTCAATTCCCTCCAGGTAGCTATAGTATCTCTAAGTAGCACTGAGTGCTTCGCCATTTCACTTGTATTCGCCTGTTTTGTATGTAATAGGCTGGTCAGTTTCTCTCCTGCTAGGGTTTCCTCTGAGGCCCAATCTGAATAATAGTTCGTTTTATGAACCCAGTCTAAGATGTGCCTGGTTAAACATGCAATATTATAGCTCCGTAGATTAGGGAGATTCAATCCCACCTCCGGCTTACGTGCTTGTAATTTTGCCAGGGCTATTCTCGGTTTCTTTCCCCTCCAAACTAAATAAGACATCATTTTATTAAAAGCTTTTACATCAGTATGTTTAATACTGGTATGGTCTGGAGGGGGTATAAGAGACGTGCAAAAGATACCATTTTGACTAAATGAACTTTCCCTAAAAGGGATAGAGGTAAATCCTGCCATCTTCGGAGCTCATTTTCAATTTTTTCAAATAGTGGCGGGTATTCAATTGATATAACGACGTCGGGGTATGCCCAATCTTGATCCCTAAATATTTAATGAATTCTTTTGCTACTCTAATCCCCGCAGCTTTAATTGCTGCATTGTCTTTAGGTGACTCTGTTCCCAGCCATAATAATTCACATTTATCTCTATTTATGTGGTACCCAGAAAAAGAGCCAAAGTGTCCCAAAAGGTCTAGTACTTTTTGTAAGTGTATTCCAGGGCAACTCATGAAGAGAAGATTATCGTCCGCAAAGGCCGTTAATTTTAGTTTCCTCCCACCTATGTGTATTTCCTCATATATCTGTGTATGTTCCAGAGTATATAACAGGGGCTCCAGTGTTAAGTTAAAGAGCAAGGGTGACAAAGGGCACCCCTGTCTTGTTCCCTTTTCAAAGTTAAAAGTATCCGACCTGAACCTTGGGGTATAAACCGCTGCTCTAGGATTTCTATATAAAGAAGAAAGGAAATTTCGGAACTCGCCCTGTATTCCGAACTTGTCTAACACCATCTCCAGCCATGTCCATTTTACGCTATCGTAAGCTTTTTCCGTGTCTAAGGACACTAGATCTGTGGCTAATTTAGATCCTCTTGCGTTTATACGTGTATCCATTGCTCTTATTACCTTTCTAATGTTGGTTACCGCTGCCCTACCCTTTACGAATCCCACTGAGTATTGCTGATCAGGCCCTGCAGGATTTTCGCGAATCTGTCAGCCATGTGACACATATCTTTGTCATATGAGTTATCCGGTCTTGAATTGATGAGTGAGATGGGCCTAAAAGACTCTGTCTTAGTTAGATTTCCTTCCAGGCCTTAGGTAACACTTTGATATAAGCCAAATGGCCTCATAAGGATATCCTCTCCCCTCCAACAAACCATAGTAATATTGTGCCAAAGTTGGAGACACCTGATCTCTCAAGATTCTTATAAAAACTCTGCAGGGTACCGTCAGCCCAGATCTTTTCCACTCCCCAATGAACTTGTAACGCAGTTTGTACTTCCCTCAGTGTGTTACTTCGCACGTCACAAATACAATTTCCGGTCCTCTTGCACTTTTGGTAACTCTACATCGACCCAAAAAACTCTGCCCCTTTGCCGCTGGGCGGTTTTGTCAGTATCCTGGTATAGGTTTCTATAATAAGTCTGGAAGAGGTAGTTAATGTCCTCGGTTTGTGGGTAACTCTTCCATCCTTCCCACATCTTCAACAGGGATGATGCTACCAACTTGTTCTTTCCCAGCCGACTGAAACGCCAACCTCACACAAACAACATTACACCACAATTGTTCAGACCACAAACCTAAATACGCTCCAGCCTCACAATCTTGTTCTATATAGTCCGTCTTTACGCTCCAGCCAAAGTTCAAATAAAACCTCTCGCCTTCTCGCCCATTGGTCTTTTATTTTCTGGCAAGGCGATCATCACGAGGAAACTTATGTGTATGTGTCCCTCGAAGGTGCTTTGCTGAATTCTATATATTTTCTTAGTGTCAGTTTTCATTATGGTGTGGAGAAATTATAAGTAATTAGTTTACCTCTTTAACACTGCTTTGGCAGTTTCCCAAATAATTGCACGTTATTACGTGTGCTCCTCGTTTGCTGTGCATCAAATTGGAGCCACCAACCGCGTAGCATGTCCCAAATGCCTGTCACCTGTTAATAGGGCAGTGGGAAGCGCCAGATAAAATCGTGTTCCCCTTGTGGAATGTGTCAGCAAATTCCCCCCCCCCTCCCCCCTTTATATTAATATGGGGGCATGGATCTGAGTATAATATTATCACTAATGTCTGTCTCTAGGACCCTTTCTATTACAGGTTATTCGTGATTAGGAAGTTATCTATGCGGGACCATGATTGATGGGCTTTTTGAGAAAAATGTGTACCTCCCTACTATCAGGATGGGTCAACCTCCAATTATCTGTGAGCCCTGTGAGATCGGCAAAGTTCTGTAAGCCTGCATCATTTGTCAATGGCTGAGTGGTTAAATTTCGCCTGCGATCTTCCTCGGGTTTCATTACAGCATTAAGATCCCTTCCCACTAGAATCTTGAGGGACTGGTTGGAAACTACTTGCATGCCTAAATTTCGGAAAAACTCTGAATTATCTTTATTGGGTCCATATACATTATAAATGCATACTTCCCCCCCCATTGGACTCTCTAAGTGAACCTTGACCCATCTCCCTTCTGAGTCAGCTTCCGATAGAATGACCTTATATGCCAGGGATTTTCGCAGAAGAATCAACACTCCATTTTTTTTTTTGTGGACTGCCGATGAACCATAAATTTCCCCCACCCAGAACCTCTTCATCCTGTAAAGATCTCTGGTGGAAAGATGAGTTTCCTGTAATATCACAACATCAGGTTTCATTTTACCCAAGTGCCTTAAAACCATAGATCTTTTTTGCGGGACATTAGCCCTTTCACATTCCATGAAATGATTTTCATACCTTATTTAAATTTGCGCATATGATGATACACATGCAGTTACACATTCCCCATTTCCTCACTCCCCCACTCCCCCTCCCCTCCCAACATAGACACCCATTCTGGCATGAACTTCTGTAAAAATAAGTAAACCTGTGTGAGAGGAAAAAAAACAAAAAACATAAACTTATACAGTCTCACAACCTCCATCTCCTCCAACCCTTTGGTGTTATGGACTTCTCTTTTTTCTGACGTGCTTAGCAACGCAGAACATCGTCAGATAAAGGTGCACAAACACATCAACAGGGGGGTCGAGATAGGGACCATTAGCACAGCTTCAACAGCCAACTTTCCGCAGGAATAACTTATCTTAGAACGAATCAACATTGCTTCAAGTCTTGTTCCTTGTGTCCCGTGGAGTCTGGAGTGGTCTTTGTTCCTTACGGTTGAAATTCTGTTGCGAACGACCACTGGATGATGAATGCACGTGCACGTCATCTGTAGAACGCCTAGTTGAAGACTCATTGTCAGTCACTAGCTCCTCTTTTAAGAGATATTGCAACTCTTCTTCCGCTCTTTGGACTGTGGTGAAGGATTGGGTAGATCCATCTGGGAGTACCACCCTCAGCGTAGAAGGATACTGCAACTGGAATTTTATTTTTTTTCTTGTATAGGGCGGAGCACAAACTGCTGAAAGCTTTCCTTTTGCAGGAAACCTCAACAGAGTAGTCATTAAAGGTGAGAATAGTTGATTCGTCAAACTTGAGAGGAATTTGTCGCTTTTTAAAGCTTCTCAGAATATTTTCTTTGTCGCTATAGTCCAAGTATTTGGCAATCACTTGTCTTGGAATTTGAGAGCGTCTGTCTGTAGCGTTTGCCTTTTTTGGGGGTTCCGGGCCCACCCTATGCGCTCTCTCAACTTTGCAGATTGTATCCAAATTGAGTGCAGCGGGTAATTCTGTTTCGCATATTTTCCTTAATTGACTGGGTGGTATTTTTTCCGGTAACCCTATTATTCGCAAGTTATTTCTGCGCGAGCGATTCTCCAAATCTTCTAGTTTATTGGACACTTGTTTATTTTTTTCTGTTAACTCGCTTATCCGTGTGTAAGTCAGAGAGTTCATCCTCTGTAATGGATAGCCTTTGCTCCATTTCCTCCTGTCTCTCCCCTTGCTTGGTGACCTCTGTTTGCAGCGATTGCAGTGTGGCCAGTAATTCTGTGGTAATTGTTTCCTGCAGAACTGGCAGTATTTTCTTGGCTACAGCTGTAGCTAGCTTTTTGTAGTTGACTTTAATGTGAGGGGGAATATTAGTCTGCTCTTGGGACTCCTCGTCGGATGTTTCCACCTCCTCCTGTTCTGACTCCATTTTGCCAGGTGCTCCTTTCTCTTTACGTGTTATGGGCGCCATTTAGTAGTCTTTTTTTTTTTGCGTGCAGGATCCTTTAAAGTATCTTTTGGCAGATTATTAGGGGGGAGTCAGCAGGCCAAACAGCAAAACGGGCTCATCAAGTGGAGTGCGTTTTCAGTGCAGGGAGAGCCCAGGTATATTTGAGTGATTATCTAGCTCCGCACTAGACCTCTCACTTTTGCCTGAAAGTTGGCGGGTGTAGCCAACTATACCTTCAATATAACACAGCAGGCTCCCATGAGACTGATTTTCATATTATGCTTGTGATCTGTTGTGTGATGGAAGTCTGTCGTATCAGACCAGCACTCCTCAAAATAACTGCACAAGTACAACCACAGACAGGAGATGTTTTATGCACAATCCTCACTCTGACTCCACGTTTACTAATGGATCGGGTATGGCTCCTTGCTAGTAGGATTATCCAGGCTAAGCGCCTGCCAAGTGAACCAGAATTCAAGCAGATTATTTTTAACTCTCACTTTGCCTTTTTTTTTATTTTAATTTTTAATTCTGCGCCACTTTGTGAATACAATGCCACTACTTCAGCGTCAATAGATTATTGCAAGTCCGACACTGTACATGTCTGCTGCTGCAAGCCTCCTCTCCCCTTCTGGCTGCGAATGTGAATGGCGGGGGAGTGTGCGCACCGGGCCGCGGTGCATCAACTTGCCGGGGCTGCTGATGACTCGGGCAGCCGCGTCCTACTTCCCGTCCTGTATAGGCGCGGCTGTGCTGCGTCTGTCCCCGCTAGCCGGCTGGTGATCGGGCGCGTTGCCTACGCTTTCCACTGTCGGATCTGTGTCCCTTGCTCCCGTCAACCACACATGGCGGGTAAGATGGCGCGTCTCTCCCTGCTCGCTGGTATCGGCGGGCATATGCGGCTCGCACTCGGGGGATTGTGCGCACCGGGCCGCGGTGTATCAATTTGCCGGGGCTGCTGAGGGCTCGGTGAGCCGCGTCCTACCTCCCGTCCTGTGTAGGCGCGGCTGTGCTGCGTCTGTCCCCGCTAGCTGGCTGGTGATCGGGCGCCTTGTCTCCTCTTTCCACTGTCGGATCTGCGTCCCTTACTCCCGGCAACCACGTGGCGGGTAAGATGGCGTGTCTCTCTGTTCGCTGGTATCAGCGGGCGTTTGCGGCTCGCAGCCCGGTCCCCTTTCGTCTGGAGGGCACGCAAGTTGCTCTGTCCCTTCTCCGCGGTCTCCCCGACCTCCTCTCCTATCTTCCGTTGATGTGGGTGCTGGCAATATGCAGAAGATATGACGATGTCTGTGGAGCGCACGGCTTGTGCTCCTACATCGTCAGCGCCGGAACCAGAAGACCTGGTCCTCTCCTTTTGAACTATGATGTTCGTAACGAGAAAACCCCTTTTAAGAAGATGTACCATATGACTGTATAAGCCCATGCAGAGGTGAGCAGGGTATGCTAGGAACATGGCAGAAGTTATTAGTTTATAGAGCTAGCCTTAGTTTGAATGGGCAGTTCAGTTGCAGTAGTTGCGTGCAAATTTATGATGGCCCAGAAGCAGGCTGCCCCAGAACTTCGGGCTACCAGAGAGAAGCTCGCAGACATCTATACTGAATTAGCTAAACCAGGATTGACTGTTGACACTAGCTAAAAGTGTATAAGTCAGCTTACCCACCTCCAAAAAAGTATCCTTCAATCTTTCTTCCACATGTGGTGCTCTAAGTGATTGGAAGCTCCACAATCCAAGTGCACAATACATACAACGTGCTCTAGCATCCAAATAAGTTCAGTGTTGGTCATTCATTATGCTATGACTAAGGACACTTGTCTGAAACGTGTCAACCTGCTGTTTATTGCCTGTCGTTTGTGTACATACTGTATATGATCGGCATGTAAGATCTTTTTAATGTAGAGGAAATGAAGAAAAAACAAGATTTTAATAGACTTCACTGGATGGAAAGCTGGTGCTTTTTCTTTTGCATGTTTTGCCTCCCTGTTATGGAAGAGTAACTGTGTGCTTAATTTCTCAAGTAAATCAGCTACAAGCTAAATCCTGTTCAACTACAATCTTGTCTCCTCTTTGTTCCAGCAAGTTACAGAGCCAAGAGACTTAGGGCTGGTTCACACGGCTTATTCAAGCTGTAATTGCGAGACGGATTCCGCCCGCAATACAGCTTGAATAAGGGGCGGAGGCGGGGCGGGGGCGCAGCTCCCCCGCCCCATAGACTTTTATTATCCATGGCGCGTATCCCGCCGGGATAATGAACACGTCACTTTCTTCCCGCCCGGCGGATTCGCCGAGCCGGAGGGAGAGACGGAATCCACAGTTCTCTATGAGAACTGTGATTTACCGTAATGGCTGGGACGGATTCCAGCCATATTGCAGCGCAGTACGGCACACAATACGGCTGAAATCTGTCCCAGAATAAGCCGTGTGAACGGCCCTTTAAGAGGCTCCACAGGTGCAGGACCAGTGTTCTCCTTTGTGTTCTGATGTGTAACTATCATTTGCCACTTTGCACAAGCCTACTTTGAGGGATTTTGAGACCCAGATAGGACGACAGGAAGAGACAGCTAATGAGCCCTAACGCTAGGCCCCCAAAAGCTGTCATTGCGTACTTGCCAGCCCGAACATGAGCGGTCAGCGACAACTGGGCGACGTTCCCTACCCTGGTAAAGTGACACACAGAATGAGACGAGCACTGACCCAGAGATAAATTGGTCTTCTTAAGGGATGACAAAGTCTTGGACCAGGGCTTGATTGGATTGGCCCAATGACATCCAAACCACACACAGCTTCAGGCTGGCAGAGAAGAAAGATGAGTAGTGAGGGCAAATGTCAACAAAACTATCTGCACCCCAGCGCTAGAGCTAGCAGAAGTAACAGATGGGTGTGGTGGATAACCTATCCATCACCACCAGCAGGCACAGGACTCACAGTATTTAGACTAGCATCGGTGCGGTCTGTGCCGCACAGGCCTGAACAGGCATAGTCATTACACCCACCCTAGGCTTTTAATTCTTACCTGTTTCTGGCCAATTTTAGTCCAGCAGGTTGCTAGTGGGATCTTCCATATAGACAATCCCATGGATGATTGTGTGGCTGCATTCTGGCCAATCAAAGTCTTATGTATATGGACAGTTTTAGAAACAGAGACCTTTCACCACTGCATAGGCTATTACAGAAAGGTCCCCACACACTTCAGAGGACTATATTTTATAGTAACTATGTTCTGATGGTTCCATCCATTATGTTTGGCAGCTCCTATGATGCTGAGCTCATACCCAGGGATCCAGCTGCTGGAGTTCCTAGCCTTAGGGTATGTTCACACAGCTTATTTTGTGGCGCATTTTGCCGTGTATAAAGCGCAATACGCGGGGAAATGCGCCCCGCAATTACAGTAATCCATTGCTCTCATAGAGAACTATGGATTACGCCTCATCCCCCCGTGCGTACAATACGATCGCATGTCTATGGGACCTCCCCGCGCCTCGAGAGTACGCACTGATAATTGCGAGCCTTACTTGCGCGCGAACATACTCTTACATGTCACAGGATACTGCAGGGAAAGTGTAGGGGTTTCTCTACAGATGAAAAAAATATTAATCATCAGTAATTATGATAGAATTAAGATAACACAGTCCCTCACCTTTATAAGAACTGTGCATAGAAGTTAATAGATACAGCATTCTAGCGAATTATCAGATGGGGTCAGCTAAAAATATCAATATGTGGTTTGCCATCACCAGTTCACGTATATGAGAATTCATGAGGTCACTGTTTGACTTACTCCTACTTGATAGCCCCTAGATACAAGACTTGGGAATCTTAGTTGACAGTAAACATAACTGTAGCAACCAGTGTCAGGCAGCAGCTGCCAAGGCAAATAAGATCATGGGGCATATTAAAATAGGGATAGATGGACACGATGAACAATTTTTCCTCCCGTTATCCAAATCTCTAGTCAGACCACTCATTGAATATTGTGTACAATTTTAGTCACAAAAAAGACCTTGTAAAGCTTGAAGAGGTTCAGAGGCATGCAATAAAAATAAAAAAAGGACTGTGTGGTCTTTGACATCTAGAATTAATTGTAAAATTAGGGTTGTTTAGTTTGGAGAAAAGACAGCTTGGGGTGATTTAATAAATATGTATAAATATATCAGGATTGTATCTAGAACCAGGGGATGTCCTATACGTCTAGAGGAAAGAAAGTTTCTGCATAGACATAGAAAGGGATTCTTTACTGTTAGAGCAGTGAGACTGGAACTCTCAGCCAGAGGAACTTGTCATGGTGAATTCACTAACAGAGTTCAAGAAGGGTTTGGACGCATTTCTAGATGTAATAATATAACAAGTTAGGGTGCGTTCCCGCGTCAAAGACCAAATTTTCCGACCAGTATTTTGTCTTTTTTTTTGGCATGTTAGGGGACGGCTTTTGTTCATGGTTTGAAGATACAAGCTGTCCCGCTTCGCACCCACATATTCGTGTTCTGCCCGAAAACCGGGTGGAAGACTGAACATGTTCTAAGTTTTTAGGAACGGCAGCAGTGTGAAAAATCGTCCAGCGGAAAATCCGTTCAAGGGGGACTGCTGCACGGATTTTCTATTAAAGTCTATGGGGGAGCGTTGCATGTCGGTTTTCAGGCAGTTTTTAAAACCGCAAACCGTCTGAAAACCCGACCAAAATACCAAGCCGTGGAGACAAGCCCTTATAGTGACTAGGATTCTGGAGAAGGGTCTTTGATCCAGGGATTTATTCCGATTGCCAGATTGGAGTTGGGAGGGAATTTTTCTCTTAAATGAGGACAATTGGGGCGACATGCATGAAATGGTGTGTCAAAGCCAAATTTCATGCGCATAATATTGGCAAAGAATGCGCCTGATTTATGAACCCGCACTACAACGGGTCATACATCAGGCGTATTCTAGCACTAAGGCGACATTTCTGGCTCAGGTATACCTCTTTGAAAGTGGTATGCCTGTTCCAGCTGTAATGCGCCTAGAAGTGCCGTAGCGAAGCTATAAATATGTAGCTTTGCTACGGTTCTAGTGCATATAAATGGGGTTGTGCCTGATATCGGGCTGAAAAGACGCCAGATATCTGGCGCAGCCCCGTTCATACATGTTGCCCTTGGCTTTTATTTCATGGGGGTTTTGGCTTCCTCTCGATCAACACTGTAGGGTAATAGGCTGAGCTAGATTGACAAATATCTTATTTCAGCCTTACAAATTATGTAACTACATTTGCTCTCCTAAACATATATACATCCCAAACATATACACTTTCTACACAGAAAGTGTAAACGTTCGGGAAATAGTCACTTATCATCCACCATGGTATCTGTCGGGATACTTTTTCAGGTATCCAATCGGATGCCCGTGCCGGATGTCCTAAATGGGACCTAAACGTGATGTGAACCTAGCCTAAGTTATGTTCATTATGTGTTATGATACAGTACAGTTATATGAGCGTACAATTAATATGGAACCAGACCAAGAAAAAAAGATTAAAAATGCTTATTTTTTTCAGATAAGAAGCAATGTTCGACATCACTTTCTTCAATCTCCAGAACTGAAACTCATATATGACGTGATGACATGGATAGCAACACAAGTGGCAATTAGCTACACCGTGGCACCGTTTGTGCTCTTATCAGTAAAGCCATCACTACAGTTTTACAGGTAATTTCATTCATTAACTCCAGTCTTCTAAAACAGAAGCAAATAATGCAACAAGCAAACCTCTACAAGGGTATATAACCAAAATGATCTTCACACAATATATAACAAAAAAATATATTTTATGGAATAAATATTAAGCTAGAGATTCTAGCCAAGAAAGTCAACCAAGCCATATATTCAGTACAAGACTTACATTTCAGGAGGCTATAGATACAATCTGGCTTAGACTCAGTTAGGCCAAACCTAAAGTAATACATTGTTTATTAGGCTATGTCTCCACTGCACACAAAAACGATCCTACTTTCAGCGGTTTTAGGATTCTAAAACCGCTGAAAATGCAATTGTTCAGCCAGACAATAGACTTTAATAGAAAAAACGACATGTAGTCTACACAGGTGGGTTTTTTGCTCGTTTTCTGGTGCCGGCGTATTTAGGAACTTGTTGCAAAATATGCCGGCGTTTTGAGTTTTGTCGTCTGTTTCCCATACATTGAATTGTATGGGCCGATGGCAAAGAAAACGAGAACGGACTGAGGTTTTTGCAAATACGGTGATAAAAACCGCGGTCGTGCGTCGGAAAAAAATGGTAGACTTTCGACGGTTTTTGTCCGATGCTGTGTGGATCTAGCCTTATGGTGTTTCTGCTCTTACAATATATAGAAGTGCAGTCTGCTTTTTTACAACATCTAAGGGTGCGTTTCCACGGCACAGGACAAATACCGGACGGTTTGCCAGCCGGGATTTGTCCTGTTTTGCGGCCGTCCCCACGGTCGCGGGGGGTCCGGCTTTTTTACACGAAGAGCGGAGAAAAGCCCTCCCCCTTCACATTAGGAAGATTGTGCTTGCACAATATTTTGCGGGCGGAAAAACCGCCGGACGGAAAACCTGTGCAGTGGGGACTGCTGCACGGGTTTTCCATACTACACCATTGTGCTAATTTTCGGCCGTTTTTTTAGGCGGTCTGAAAAACCGCAAACCCGTTCCGTGGGGACATGCCCTTGCTCTTTGCAGCCTTCAGTTTGTTTCTCGTTGATGCCCTCCTCTCAGTCCCATGGTACTGTGAGCTTCTAATGGATAAATATACATCATCTACATATAGATATTTAATGTTCAGTTTATTTAAATGTCAAGTTATCAAATTCAACAGATGTTGTTCCTTCAGGGCAGCCCATAGGCACAGGCCTATCTGTCCTAGAGGTAAAGCCAATCCTGCCAACATGTATTATTATTAATGTAGATCATGTATAATAAATCATCAGAATTAATAGTAGTTCTTATATCTGACAATTTATCACAATTTGTACAGAGTAACTTACACAAGTTGGTAAGTCCTGTGTCAAACAAATTCAGTTAAACTCTGTCTACAATGAAATATGAAATCATATAAATGTAACAACCACAAGGTAGTAAAACTGTTATATCAATCCTCAAATACAAACCGTATCAGAATATATAGTGTAAAGCATTAACCTCCTCCGATATGACACAAAGTGCATACCGTAGTACGTTTGATAATATACGGTATTTATCCCATATGGCCATAATGTTAAAAAAAAAAAAATTACTGTCCCAGCACCTTGGCTACATTTAACTACATGCAGGGCTTGGTAACAGGTAAGTCTTACAGGTAAGACTAAAAATAACTAATTTATTAAAGGAGTTGTCTGATTTGGAAAACACACTGTCAGAGAACATATTAGGGAATTCTGAATTAGTATAGGGAGTCGATAGTTGACACCTTATATCAGTAAGCTGGCAAGAGCTGCTACAAAAAGTGTCTTACGCTGGAGGACATGACATGTTTATTCGTTACACCAACTGAACAGTGACTTCAGGAGATAACATGCAGTGCTTCATTTCTCCTGTGGGGGTGCTGTAGGGAAGCTAAACACTTGTTGCCACAAGCAGCATAATAACCAATGTATGACCAATTTGTTCTTAGGACACCATTCTAGAAAGGACTTGTAAGACACAAAAAACACTGTAATTTTTACTTACAATTACTTAAAGCCTAAAGTTTATGTTCTCTAACTAGAATTAAAGATATTACATAAATGCAATTGTTGCTGCTATTTTAAATACATTAAAGGGATTCTGGGCACCACTGATGCACTATAGTGCACAAGTCATAAAAATAGAAATATTAAAGGGGTTGTCTCACTACACGGATTGCTTTTTATGTTAGATCTTACAAAAACAAGTTACTTTGCAATATGTATCCATTAACAGTGTCCTACCTATTCTGAGATATCCCCTCTTGTACGGGCTGCATCTGCTCCTCAGGTCACTATAGCTACAGACTTGTTAAATCTCTCTGGTTGGGTTGCAATTTATGCCCATTAACAGTGTCCTACCTATTCCTAAATATCTCCTCTTGTATGGGCTGCATCAGCTCCTCAGGTCGCTATAGCTACAGGCCTGTTCTATCTCTCCTGATAGGCTGCCAGCACTGGTTGCTATAGCTACAGACCTGGCTTCTACTCCAGTCTAGTAGAAGCCAGTAAACACACCCCTGAATTCAAAGTGACACCAAGAAAACAGGACTGAGGTGAGATGAATCAACGTAGTGAAACAAGCCTTTTAATCGCCTTTGATTAACCTGCTTGATGACCGTTTCCAGATGGCAGTAGATTTTCAACAGTAAAGGCCAACTGAGCAAAAGGAAAAAGATCGAAAACCGTATTGAAAGTGTACTATTAAGATGTTAGCATTCGTATGTGCTGATTACATAACCAATGTTAGTCAAAGATGGAGCTTCACTTTAATTCAGCATGTATGGGACTCAACTAATGCATAAAACATTCTATCTAAAGAAAGATAGCTAGACAAATGGGCAATAAAACAATCTATCTGACAGAGTAATTAAACTATTATCTGGAACTGTAGGAATACTTCAGTAGGTTGTGTAGCATCCAGTCTTGGAAGATACCAGGCTAAATGGCTGAGTTCACACAATGGGTTTTTGGCGCTGAAAGTGTTAGCGATGAAAAGCGATGTTTTTCTGTTTCTGGCTAAATACTTTAGTATTGTTTCTGCAGGTAGATTCTAAATTGATAGCTTGCAGATTTTATGCTGCAGACTATTAAATAAAAAGGGCTTCATGTTTAAATTTGAAGTTGTAGAATTTGCTGCATGTCCACAGTGTTTCTCTTGCAAAATTTGCAACAATATTTAATTGCAGATTTTTTAAGGCTTTTGAATTTCCCATTAAAGTCAATAGGAAAAATGTGCAATGTTCCCACAGCATAAATTGACATGCTGTAGATTTAAAGTCCACAAAACAGATCCAAGAGATTATACACTTACATTGTTGTACAATATCTACATAATTCTGCCGTACAAATAATATGAAAGGGGTTTTCCTATTTGGCTGTTTCACAGAGCCTGCTCTTCATTTAGGCTCCCAATTTCTGTTCAGGCTGTGGGCAGTTTTACATCATTGACTGACATTTCAGCTCTGCTATTTCTAACTGAGCCTGTTAAAGGAACATTAGTAATAGAGGAGTTTTAACAGCAGGGCAGAAGGCTACAAAGCTCTGAATGGTTACAATTTGTCAGTAAAAAACATCAACAAGCTCCTGTTCTGCTGATAAGACACAGTAGCGAGTGACATCATCATCCAAGCCATGGCTCTAGAGCAGAGAGAGGTGGTCTGTAACTAGCGAACCTTGTGTGAACAAGCAGATAATAAAAACGTCTCTAATTCTAAAATGAAACAAAATCAGAACAGCAATGTATTTGGCAATAGTCTATATTTACATTTGCCTACATGTTTGAAGCCAATCCGTGTGGTGGGAATACCCTTTTAAGCTTCATTTAGTCAGGTCAGGTGCTTAGTTTGCCAGGCCATTTGAAGAGGCTCCCTTAGCAGGGTAGGTTGACAAGTCTTATAAAACTGTACAGGTTGTACCCTCTTAAAGGGGTTTTCTCCCTACAAGGATTTCACATGTAGTAGTGAATAGTAAATAGTAATAGTAAATCAAGACTTTTTTTCCAAATACATTGCTCAGTGCACAAAAATTTCTCTAGTTACCGTCCTGCTCTCCCTTCCTGATTAGACGGAGAGCAGGGAGTGACTTCACCACAGTCGGTTGGAGCAGTCTTTATCTCTTACAAGATTAGATAAATTACACTTGAAATGCACTTGTAATCACTACTTGGAGCTCAGTAGCTTTTGGACCACAGCCACAGAATATATCAAAGAAATGGGATTATCACAAATAATCACAGAAAAAAGCCGCTCCCTATAAAACATAATCTTTAATGATTATACTAAAAATATATTGCCAAATACTGACTATACATACTGTATATACAGTACAAAGTGAATAAATAAATGAACTCCCCAAAAGTCCTGAAGGGTGCACAGACTTGGTGTAATGGATGAGGAAGTGTCACATTTCCGGATAAGGTGAAGATGAAGTGTGAGGCAGAAAAAAATTACTACACCTCTTATCTCACCCTATTAAGTACCTATGTTTTCCCTATGCTGAGTATCCGCCCTGAAAAAGCCAACCTTGCAAAAAATGCTCCTGGACAACCCTTATGTTAGCCCTAAATGTATTAACAATTGATCAAAAAATAGTCCCACAATTGGCAACAAACACTGCAGTATTGTCTCACTTTAATTGAACCTTGCTCTATCCATCCTTATCAATGTAGCAATTCTATCTAATGGTTCGTTCCTCTGAAATACTATAGTCAAGTCATTTCAACTCTCAGATGTTATGGATACGTTCCTGGCTCCTAACACTCCTTCCAAACAGCAGCAGAAGAAAAATCAACCAAAGAGACTTACTTTACAAGACTCCATGGCACCGCTTACTTTACGTTCCAGATCTAATGAACGCTTCCTAGCATCATATGGTGACACTACCACAACCGCAGGAAGCTCCTACTACCTAATCTAGGATGCTAGCCTACCCTCTGAACGATGGTCCTCTCCCTCAAGTCTAACAGGCTCTTTTCAGACAAATATATACAACTCTGCATACCAATCTATTAAAAGCCCATAAGCAGTTTTTGTGTCATCAAGATGACTCCCACAAACAAATCTGTCTGGAAGCTAAACACCTTCTTGATGCTCATACTTTAGCTCAGGCGAAATGGCGTCACTCTACAAAGGGAGTTAGCTCAGCAATAGCAGCAACCATAGCTGCATCGCATTCTAAATATCCCACCTCACTGCTTCTTAGCGTAGATGCTGAAAAAGCATTTGTTTCAGTTTCCTGGAGCTTTCTCAACACTTTACTATAGAAATTTTGGCGACAACTTTCTGGATTTTGTCCAGAATCTCCAACCTTACACAATAACTTTCTTAACAATTAGTGGCATAAATTCTCCAAAACTCTCTTTTTACAGGGGAGCCAGGCAATGCTGTTTGCTTTCTCCTTTATTGTTTGACCTTGCCTTTGATCCATTCTTAGGATATTTTTACTTGTGGGATGGATACCATTGTATTCAGGTTGGTGGTGAAGAGATAAAGTCATCAGCATTTGCCGATGATCTTCTGCTCTTTATTCTCAGACCTCAAAATTCTCTACCAGGCTTATTGAACGAGATTATATCTAAGGTGGCACTACTAGGATTTACAATTAATTTTAGAAAAGTGAAGAAATCAGGCGATACCTTTTGAGGCTAACTGTGTTACCCAGTTCTCATAGATAATTGACATGTGAATTACTAGCGGCGTATACGCGCCGCTGGTAATACAAGTCAAAGGCCGGTGAGGTGCCGGCCCCCCGCTCCCGCCCCCGGCCACACGGCGTAATTGCGGGGCGTAATTACGCCCTGCAAATACACCGTGTGAACCTAGCCTAAAGTGAAAAAGTAAACAACAATGAATGTGGTTAAGCATATGGCTAACCTCTGGGTATGGTGCCCCATGCAAGTAAATGTGGTTTATATAGCCAGGGAGAGTTGAGAGGCATAATCCCCTATCCCATACCCTCCAATCTGAGGGCTTTAGCTAAAATGATTATAGTTGCCACCTCGAAAACATCATTGCTCTGTTCCACTGATCTTTATTGAGGAATTTTACAACATACCCACACAGTGTAGATGCTCAGACACTTGTAAACCCTCTCGAGGGGCACAGTGAGTTTTTGTTTAGTACAAATTAATTCCCTTGCACTTATTTCACTGTAATGCTCAGCTAGATATAGAGGAGCTAAATATGCTAATCACTGCTATAGAACAACCCACATCCTGACCAGGAAGTGTGAGTATAAAGCTGCCTGTAACTCTGTGAAACAGCATAGTAAGAATAACCACTTTAAGGCCTACGCTGTGTAAGACTGTTACCACGTATGCAGAATATCTTTGTATTGAAGTTTATATGTTTTCTGTCTATATTCTAACTGTGTCCCTGTTATTTGTTTAAGCTCCTGGTACTACTGCCTACACTTTTTCTGCATATTGGTGCTGTTAATGATGCCCGCCCGGGCGAGGAAAAAGGAAAGTACTGAAAAGGAACCCATTGCTCCCCCGATGGAGAAAGGGACTAAAGAAGAAAACACAACTGAACACAACAGCCATGCCATCACAAACAATAACAGCAGTCAGCGTGAAGAGACAGCTTGGAGGCGCCCCAGCGCACCCCAATGACCCATAGACAAAATTTTATATGTTTTTACAGTTCCATTTTTAGAACCTCTAATTGGTTTGTGAATTGTGCACAGGACAAGATGGTATTACAAAACATTCGATGTAAGGATAGCACTGCAAGGGAAGCTCGTTGACCCCACAATGCCATGCCATGTGGGTTTAGCCTTACAATATTTCCATTATTTTATAATGGGCACTCAGGACTTGTAACATACGCTCTTAGCACCATGTTATGTGTATGTTCCTTTAATGAACGTATGACGTCTCCAGGCATTGCAGGGGTTAACAATTTGGGCACAAATAGTAGAGATCTAGAAAATGTTTCCAGACCCTTTGCCTTAATCCCTCTCTCTCTATCTCTTGACTGAAAGAAATGATTGACGTGTTGCGGGCTTGGGTATGAGTAATAATCCGCTTCATGGTGCTGCCAAGAATGGTAGTAATAAAGCAGTATTCAAAATGAAATCTTATTAATCATATGTATAACTCCTCTCTGAAACAAAGTGACTAGTGATGCAATTCTTCTTGTCCGTCCAACGAAACCACAGCCATGAGGCTGCCTCTGAATATGTGGTGTGGTTCTGAAGATCGCATCCTTAGGGGTTGGCACTGCAGGACCCGAGCAGGGTCACTTTGTCCTATTGATATAGTGTGACCTGTGTAGAAGTTGACATTTTAGGCAAGCTAGTTCTGCCATCTTTTCTGTCTTTGTATCCATACACATTATGTTATTTTAAAGACACGGAAGAATAGTGTGTAGACTTCATATGCAATGCTGGTCAAGTTTGCACATTATATTTTTATTTAGACTGTAGGAATTGCCGTCGCTTTTCAACTCCTTTTTAGATAGTTTGGCTATACGAGGATACCAGCTGATACATATGTGCACTAATATGCACTGTTTTACAAATCATATATCAATGTCATCTACATAAAATGCCAAGTAACTTGGTAAAAACCTTTTATTTATCCTGTACTGATCCCAAATAACAGCCCATATCACAGTATAAATCTGACATACAGGCCTCACTGCTTAGCTGAGCTCCTGTAATTTACCCCACTGCTGTGCTGCATTTTGAGAAACTAAAACTGGCCGTAGTCATGAGATCAATGTCGCCTGAACCCATTGACTGGCTGACTAATGTGTGTGGTGGCCTCCTGACTCTTCCCACCATGAATCAGGCAGTTGGATTTCAACATACACCATCTTTTATGCTGTCAGGGAAATAAGACGCCACAATAGGTGTCTACAAATGGCTTTTTTCCAATACAGGAAATTACAGTGTGCGTATATTTTAAATTATATATTATATTTATATATAATAATTAAATATATATATATATTTATTGGTGTGTATAATATATATATGTATATATATATATATGTGCGAGCTCTGATTGGTTCTATGGGGGAACAAAGACAGTCTTACTAATTATCAGTTTTCATACATGAGCCCTAGATTTTACTATTATCTTATGCCCTTGTGAGTATACATTTCCGTGCGTCTCCCAATAGAGATAGATAGATATATGTATCTATCTATATATGTACAATAATAGGCAGCAAGGCAGCACTCTATAAGAAAAGTTCCTTTTGAAAAAATGAAAGAAAATAGGGTGCCAGCGATTAAATGACCGAAGTCTCCAGTCCCAGAGATATCCAAAGAAGGTCGCAGCACTCCATTATGGCAAAAAATGAAAAAACTTTATTCCAACATGCCCAGTGACTGGGCATGTTGGAATAAAGTTTTAACATTTTTTGCCACAATGGCGTGCTGCGACCTTCTTTGGATATATATATATGTACTGTTTATATATGTCTAAAGGGAGATGCACGGAAATGTATAAATACAAGGGCATAATATAATAGTAAAACATCTAGGGCCTCGTGTATGAAAACTGTCTAATAGTAAGACTGTCTGATGCCCATAGCAACCAATCAGAGCCCAGCTTTCATTTTTTTTCAGAGCACTATATGAAATGAAAGGGGAGCTTTGGTTGCTATGGGCAACAGAAGGCTTAGTCCTAGACAGTTTTCATACATGTTCCCCCCCTAGTGTCTTTCGAATAAAAACGTCAGTGCTTCATTGGTGTTTTCTCTTAAAGACCAGAAGGATACAACAAAGGAGCTTATGCGTTTCACGTGCAAACTCCCTTTATCACTTTTCCAGTGTAGAACACATTCATACTTGACTGGGCTAATTGTGAGTTTCTTGTGAAACAATCATGCAGCATCTTCTCTTATATCTCTGTGTTGTGCTGTTCCTTTGTTACTCTCCCTAGAAATGTATCCCTGAATCTGTCAGCTGGGTGTTACCATTCCAGTTTTCAAAAGGGTCAGCACTAATTGGACCCTAAAGGGCCGTTCACACGGCTTATTTTGGGCACGGATTTCGACCGTATTGCGCGCCGTACTGCACTGCAATACGGCTGGAATCCGTCCCAGCCATTACGGTAATCCACAGTTCTCATAGGGAACTATGGATTCCGTCTCTCCTCCCCGCTCTGCGAATCCGCCGCGGAGGGAGAAAGTGACATGTTCATTATACCGGCGGGATACACGCCGTGGATAATGAAAGTCTATGGGGCCGGCGGGCAGCGCCCCCGCCCCTTATTCAAGCCGTAATTGCGGGCGAAATCCGTTGCGCAATTACGGCTTGAATAAGCCGTGTGAACCGGCCCTAAAGGGTCAGACTGTGCAAGGACACCCCCCACTCCACCGCCCAATTGGTAACACCCATTTGACAGATTCAGTAATACATTTCTAGGAGGAATAACAGAGGAACAGCACAACACAAAGTTATAAGAGAAGATGCTCCAGGATTGTTATTTCACAGGAAACACAAGGATTTACTAATACAGACATATCAGGAGATGTCATAGAATCTCTTTATGTCTTTTCCAGGAGTTTTCCAGGATGCAAACCTTCACAGGAATCTCAATTCAGGCTTGAATTAATTCTGGGTTATATCCGCTCCAAAGCCTCCAGGGTTCTGAATAGAGCTGTGAATTAGAATTTGTTTGTATAAAGGTTGGAAAGAAACTAGGATTCAGTTGAAGGGTGTAGCTAGCGGTCAGGCCTTGAACGAAATTGCACCTAGGGGTCCATAGGCCCGTCCGCCATATAAGAAGACACCAGTAGTATAAATGGTAGATGAGGGCTCTGTTACAGATCCTGTATTGGGCAATGGGGCTTCATGTTATGCCTCTGTATCAGTTGTGTCCAGAAAAAGTGTCCGGCACTAATGCGTATTTTACGCAGATTAATAAAACAATGTAGTTGCAATTGTATTGAACCTTTTATGAGAATGACATGTTTGTGTACAATGTGATATGGTGCTCACAGTTAAACATATGTTTTAAATCATAGATTGTATATGAAGAATGGCTGCAAATGCCCGGCAGAACAGTCACTAGTGGTTCTACAGTGTTTCAGCCATTAAGGTTCCTAGTGTGGAAAACTCCAGACTATTACATATTTACAGGGATGTACAGGATGGATAGGTTAACAGAATTGGCTGTAGGGACTTCAGAGGTTTGTTACCAGCTGATTTCCAGGTCGACGCTACCGTTGTGCCACTTCTTAAAGGTGTTCCAGTGAACATACATTATTGTAAAGCAGGTGTCCTCTCCACTTTAAAGTGAACCTGTCATGTGGTTTATGCTGCCCTAACTCAGAGCAGGGTGTGATAGAGAGAAGCAGAGCACTATCATATAACCCTATATATCACAGAGCTCAGCTTCTCTCCTCTATCATATAACCCTATATATCAGAGCTCGCTTATCTCCTCTATCATTAACCCTATATTCACAGTAGCTCGCTTCTCTCCCTTATCATATAACCTATATTGTCAGAGTTCAGTTCTCTCCTCTATCTAAGTAACCCGGTTATATCACAGAGTCAGCTTATCTCTCTATCATATAACCCTATATATCAGAGCTCAGCTTCTCTTCTCTATCATATAACCCTATATATCACAGAGCTCAGCTTCTCTCCTCTATCATATAACCCTATATATCACAGAGCTCAGCTTCTCTCCTCTATCATATAACCCTATATATACAGAGCTCAGTTTCTCTTCCCCTATCATATAACCCTATATATCACAGAGCTCAGCTTCTCTTCTCTATCATATAACCCTATATATATCACACTGCTCAGCTTCTATCCCTCTACCTTTTAACCATATATATCAGAGCTCAGCTTCTCTCCCTCTATCATATAAACCCTATATCACAGAGCTCAGCTTCTCTCCTCTATCATATAACCCTATATATCACAGAGCTCAGTTTCACTCCTCTGTCATATAACCCTATATATCACATTCAGCTCTCAGATAAGGGGGCACAAACCCCCTGACAGGTTCCCTTTAAATATCCATTTTACCCTTCTTTATATTCATGGTCTGGGCAATATTTGTTAACACCAGAGGTGTTCTCATTTCTATTCTACACATAAAAGTTAAAGTGGATATTCCCATCATGTTATATCCATGCTGTAGTCTGCTCCTTGCGGAGCGCTGGCCACACATTTTCTCTCTTTAGCTCTATGGGAGTTCTGAATACAGCACTGCACACTTACTCGCCTATAATGGTAGCTCCCATAGAGGGGAATGGAAAGAGCCACACATGCCTGATCACCTCTCCATTATGTGTGGCTAGGAAGGAGCCCGACTGCCATCTGGATATAACCTAATGGTAATATTCCTGTAATAGATAAAAATGTCTAGGATATATCACTAGTGTACGATGAGAGCAGTCTGACTCCTTTGACCTTCATTGTGTGCTAGAATTAAGTGGCATCTGGTCTAGGAATGTACCATACCCCTGTTGGCACTGTTCAGATTCTTTTAGACAACACATGGTCATCCCATTAGGGTAAGGATACATGGTGCAAAACCACAATCAATGTTAGTGACCGCTCAGTTTTGCTGGTGTTTTTCTTGCCATTGAACAATTAAATTAAAACACAGCTGCAGCATCCCACCGCACCACGTATCCTTACCCTAAAGGCTATGTTCACACGGCTTAAAATGGGCCGTATTTCGGTCCGTAATTACGCACCGAAGTGCGCCAATTACGGGCCGAAAACGGCCCAATCATTACAGTAATTCACAGTTCTCATAGAGAACTATGGATTACGTCTCCTCTCCCCGCCCGGGAGAAGCCGCCGGGCGGGGAGATAATTGACATGTGAATTTCTAGCTGCAAATACGCGCCGCTAGCAATTCAAGTCAATGGGCCGGCGAAGTGCCGGCCCCCTGCTCAGTCCCCCGCTCCCGCCCCCCCCCCCGTCACACGGCGTAATTGCGGGGCGTAATTACGCCCTGCAAATACACCGTGTGAACATAGCCTTACAGTCAATAGGCGATTAGGCAACCTCTGAAAGAAGCCGGCAGCTGTGTCCTCGTGGTCATCAAAGAACCCAAACCCCATTAGTTGGATAATTTTTCTTATATCCTACCAGTGTACCCTCCATATTTTAAAAGGGTTTTGCCACAGGCACCACCCACCTAACTCAACAAGGTGGTAGGCCTTTAGCGTGCTCGTCAGCGCAGCCGATCTGCTGGCTGACAAGTGCAAATGGGACAACCCCTTTAAGTGAAAATCCATCCAAACTAGAAGAGTATTGAATTTAGGGTTTTGCTGAATCATAACCTGTATCATAAAAAAACCTTTGGGAGGAAATGCATACATGGAAGTTATGTGCATCAATGCAATTCAGGTAGAATAGCTTTTTAAAATGATCTCTGCACTTTCTTAGTACAATGATTTAATAAATAGCTTTTATCCTTGTGATCTTTGCAGTTCCTCTGCTAACAGTTAGAATTTCTCTTTCAATTGTTTCCAGCTTTAGAGCAGAGGAAACTGATAGTGATGACATTGATGAAAGTGGTTCTTGCAGAATAGCCATGGACTACTACATGGTCACTATCTGAAGAACCCATGTATTTTATGTGTGAAATAAATAGGAAAAAAGAATTATTTGTCCTTGTTTGTGTAAGGGACCTGTAAGTCAGATAGCTGCATAAGCTTTAGTGTACGTGGGTGGTAATACAACTTTATATTTCCTCATCTCCTTGTAAGAAGAGCTTATTAATCACCATATTGATCCTTGTGGAGAGATGCTTGTTCAGTGCCCAAAAAATTCTGTGCTGACTTATTTGCTATAATAGTTGCTTGTGCAAATTCTTAACTCTTGCTCTCCAAGACAAAAGACAAGGGAAAAAGGTAAGACAACAAGGCGCAAAGATAGTGTAGTATATTAGAATCCTCAGATTAAAAAAAATCTAATTCCAATCTGCTCTCCTGAGCCGGTTGTACTGTATAATGGTACAAAACATTGATAAAATTTCATATATTCACCATCCAGCTGCTGGCACCACTTCTCGAACACAAAGGGATCAAAAGGAATTTATATAATTTTATTTGCTATAATATCAGAGTTTGATTTCTCTGTGACTAAGTTCCAAATCTCTTGTACAGAGACAGAGTGAAATGATAACCTTCTGCCTGTCTGCAGCTGCCACTAGCGGGAGCTTAGAAACTCACAGCATACGTTTTTTTATGTTGAACTCAATGATAACATAATAAGCTACTAAGGTCTCCCTATGTCTCTACAGGACGGGCAGATCTCTAAATCAGAAAAAATGGCTCTCTAGCCTCTATGGATCTAAAAAATGACATGGTGCAACTCAAAGCTGAGTATATGCATTATGATAGGCAGTGCAAGTGTGGTTGATATTTGTTCTGTCTTATTACAAATATTATAGAAGAAATCTTCAGTCCAGGTTCAGATGTTTAGCTGTATGGTATCTTTTAGGCTATGTTTCAAGGCAGTTTGGTGGACCTGTACAGCATATGCCCTGGGATACCACCCAGAACATATGCCAAATTTTGCCATAGGCACCCATTTACCCAACAATGTTCTTTTGGCCTCAATCAGGGCAGTATGTGCTATGTATGTTTTTTGGGTTTCTTTTTGCACTGTATAGGAAAAGAACAGTAGAATGCAGTGCACATTATTTTGCAGTGTGGCCAATGCATTCTATACAGTGGCATATTTCAGGAGTATACACTGGGCAAAACTCCTAAAGTATACCTCTGATATATACCAAAAAAGAATCAATATCACCTGTCATGGCCATGGGTCATATCTATGTGAGCTTCTGTCTCTCTTACATTCATTTGTTCAACCCAAAAAGATAAGCAAGAGCAGTTAAAAGCAATTCCTATGTGAAACTCTCATTAGGGTCATAGATCACATAAAAATAGTTAGTAAAGTTAAAATTCTAGTGTCGAGCAATTAAAGGGATATTCCCAGTGTTGGACTGGTCTACCAGAGGATCCTCCAGAAGGCTTGAACTCTGTCATACTAGAGCACAGAGGTATAGCAGTTGGCAAGCTCATTTGGAGCTGACTTTAGAACCAGTCACTAGATATCCTATTAAGCCACAAATGTGCTAAGATTGCTTTAAAGTGGGACATGCACATGTCCTGTATAGATAGAGGGTGAGGTCTTACAATAATATATTTTGGTAGTCCCTCCTCGGATGGGCCCAAGAAACTTCTGGGTATTCCCTTTATGTCTCCCAGCAACCTGTCCTACTTCTGCTGTGATCACATGGAACAGAAAAGTGGCCATTTATATACAAGCAGAATGTGGTATCTGGGGAAAAGATTGGAATATCCCTTTAATTACAATAAAGCTTGCTAGACGTATGCATTGGCAGCAAGGAAATGAGCACCTGCAAAAAACTTCTGATGCTGCTCGTCTGATGGATTTAAAAAGGTTTTTTTTAAAAAAAAAATTCCACCTCAGACAAGGATTTGCTTATGGTCAGTAGTATGTTGACAGATCCTATAGAAATTAAGGTAATTCACTGTAAAAAAAAAACAACAAAAAACTGTCTTTAAGATGCTATTGCTAATATTCCCTTTCTAGGAAGCTGAGATCTATGCTGCTGTTGGTAAGTTTTTGGCACCAAACTATTCTTTTTAGCTATGTTTATGATAGCCTATAGAATACAGGCAGTCCCCGGGTTATGAACGGGATAGGGGCTGTAGGTTTGTTGTTAAGTTGAATTTGTATGTAAGTCAGAACAGGTAGATTTATTAAATGTAACTCCAGCACAAAAGAGTTTTTTTTAGTTTTGGATTGTGCAGGGAAGGGTTTTTACATTTTGGTTTGCTGTCTGTGCCCCAGTTAAGATTTCACCTCCTTTTCACCTCATGTGCTGCTGTGGCATGCTGGAACTTGACGTTCCAAAGCTACTATCTGCTGTGGCACATGGAACTACAAGTGCCAGCATGCCCCATAAGTCTCCGTTTGTAACTAGAGGACAGATGTAAGTTGGAATGGTGTAAGTCAGGGACTGCCTGTAGTGATCTGCAACATGTGCATCGCCAGTTGTTGCAAAACTACAAATCTCAGCAAAGCTTGCAGAAATTACACTAATTATAGCATCCCCTGTCCGTCATTGATACTTAGATTGTCAGAGCATGCTGAGAGCTGTAGTTTTGCGGTAGCTGAGGAGCCAAAGTTTGGAGACTGCTAATCTAGAGGAAAGTGTCAGCACCACAGATCTCGGCTCCTTGGATTCCCTTAAGGTAAATGGAAGACTGCTTAATTGGACCTGTGACATTGAACGTGTTATCTGTGGGTAGCATGTTACAGAGCAGGAGGAATTGAGCAGATTGATATATTGTTAATTGGTGAAAGATTCAGTTGAACTTATAGTTTATTCATTTAATTTACTGCTTATTGTGAATTAAGGGTCCAGTAGGTGGTCTACTCAGTGATTGACAGCCTTGCTTGTATGATTGGACATACAGAGATAGCTGTCAGTCACTGATAACTGGACTACTTAACCCAGATCAAGCAATAAGTTAAATGAATCAACTTCAGTTTCTACAGATTCTTTCCCACCAAACTATATATAAATCTGCTCAGCTGTTCTTGCTCTATAACACGCTGCCCACAGATCAGATAACCTGTCACATTGAACGTGCTATTTTTCAACTTTATGATTCAGGTTTTGGTTGACGTTAGGTAATCAGTCATTGCTGAGCAATGTAATTCACATGTTCGGCTGGGTATATAGTCCGTCCTAACACATCAAACGTACATGTGTCTTCATATTCCATGTTATTCTTTTCCAGCCGTAAAATAAAGAACGTCTTCTGAACCAGAACCTGAAATAAGACAACCATGAAAGATAATATACTGTTGTAAGACTCCTCTAAATATTACTGGTGCAGATTTACTAAGCCGGTGAAATAATTGGTTTAAATTTACAGCAGAAAGGCTAAGGATGCACCAAATGTTTATAGTGGTTGATGCTGTGTGATAAATTTGGCACCTTCTTTAGGGCATGTCCCCACGACCGGTTTTGAAAGCCGTCTGTAAACCGGCTGTCAAACTTTAGAACGGACTTAATGCAAAATCCGTGCTGCGGTCCTCACTGCACGGATTTTCCGCCAGACGGTTTTTTAGACCGCCGGAAGTCCGAAAAAGAGCGAACATGTTCATTCTTCTTCCTGGTTTTTGGGCGGAATATGAACAGGTCAATTCGAAGGAAAACAGCGGAGAGAAGCTGTCCCCCTGCGGCCTTATACACGGCCCCAAAACAGAGCAAATTCCGGTCGGGATTTCTGACAGGTTTTTGCTGTGCCGTGGGGACATGCCCTTAGACTTGTCTAACTTGACTCTTGGTTCGATTACTTTGCAGCAATATTTAATGCCAACATTTTGAAACAATTTAGTCAGACCTTGTCACATTTTAAACAATGTCTTTTCCCTTTAGGCCCCCCTCATCAGATCAGGTGAAAATGTGCAGATGTGTATATAACGCAATGTACCAAATTGCACTGAAATGTGCTCAGTTTTGTGGCATTTTACCACATGTCTAGGCAAATACGTAAATCCCCCATTGTGTTCAAACTTAAAAGGGCTGTTCCGACCAACAACATTCATGACAGTCACGTACCTAACTCCCAAAAACTTCAATATGTGGTCAGCTCTCCATGTCTGCTCTGCTAACTTGCTGCCTGTCAATTATTGTGAAATAAGGGTCATAAGATTGCTGTTGTCCAGACAGTTGGGGTCCCAAAGGTGGGAACCCCCAGCTAGCAGAAATTAGTTTCACATTGTATGAATATGACTTTAAGGCGACATTCACATCTGCACTGGAGGATCCATTAGGAGTCTCTGTTGCAGTTTCCATTAAAAATGCATGATATACTAACAGGGTAGATGTGAGCTTAGAATAATGTTATTTGGAATACCCCTTTTAAAGCCCTATTATCATAATGCAGAGGCTTTGTTGTAGGGCCCTGTGAGCTGTGCTTTGAGGGCTAGTAAAGGAGTTGTCTAGAATAAAAAAAATTGTTGCTTTTGCTCCAAGAACAACACTGTATCTATCCTTCAGCTGTGTATGTGTGTGGTGTTGTAGATTAACCACCTTCAAGTGAATATAGCTGAGCTGCAGTACCAGATCTAGCATATAGGGGTCGCCTCATAACAAACATCTAAAATATGCTAATATGGGTAGATCTCTAATAGGTGCCTTCCTCAGTGACCCACAAATATCTTGAGAACCTGTCCATGCAGAACAGAGAGTGCTGCACATGCATGCCTACCTTTCTGTTCTGCATGGAGAAGTTCATGGGCCCTTCCTCAGAATAGGTGCAGGTCACCAGAGATGGGACCCACACCTAGCAGATATTTATGGCATGTTCTATTGATATGCTATAAATGTCTGAGATGGAAAAAATATTTTAAAGAAAGACGGATTGCAGGAGCACCCTCAGTTTTAAAGAGAACCTGTCACATAGTTTTTGCCCCCTGGCTGAGGACAGCACAAGCTAGTGTCAGACCTGCTGTTTCCAGCGCTGTGTCCCTTATTATGTAAGATGCTGTAGTTTTCGTGTATTTAATGGTCAAACCTGCAGTTTTCAGCCAGAAGAGTCATTCGAAGAGTCATTCAGTGTCAGTTTTTTTCAAACGCCACCCACCTGAAGCTAGCCCCGCCCACCTCAACTGGGAAACCTATTACTTTGAATAGGTAGAAACATGTGAATAACTGTCAGTGGGTGGGGCTAGCCTTTGGTGGGTGGGGCTTTCACCTGCTCATGAATAAGATTTGAGGGGTAAATGCTCTAAAACTGTTGCATCTTACAGAATAAGGGACACAGTGCTGGGAACAGCAGGTCTGACACTAGCCTGTGCTAGGAGGGCAAGGGAGGCACAACCTATGTGACAGGTTCCCTTTAAAGCTTCATGGGCAATTGATAGTACCATTGTCCTATGACAATATAGTAGATTTGGGGATTACATATATATAATCAAATCCTTTTTATAACAACAACAGCTTAAATATACAGGCAGTCCCCGGGTTATGAACGGGATAGGGACTGTTGGTTTGTTCTTAAGTTGAATTTGTATGAAACTCGGAACATGTAGATTTATTAAAAGTAACTCCAGCACAAAAGATTTTTTTTCTTAGTTTTGGATAGTGCACGGAGGGTTTTTTACATTTGTTTTGCTTTCTGTGCTCTTGTTAGGAGATTTCACCTAATTTTCAACCTCATGTGCTGCTGTGGCATGCTGGTACTTGTCGCTCCACAGCTTCTATCTGCTGTGGAACATGGAACTACCAGTGCCAGCATGCCCCATAAGCCTCCGTTTGTAACTAGGGGACGGGTGTAAGTCGAGGACTGCCTGTACACTGAAAGCTATATAAGGCCCCATTCATATCATGTTTATGATCTCCTATTGTGGCATCTGTTGGAATACCTTGAAAAACTTAAACCACGTCATGGCCATGATGGTGCCATAGAAATCTTAAGGGCAAACGTAGTCCAAATTAGAATATGTTTGCTCAGTTTAATGAACATATAAGATTTATAAATTGGACACATATGTGGTAGACCACAGTCTTCTGTGAGATCATTTTTCAGGGTATCCCAAAGAATACCATTAGTGGGGCCTTAAAGATGATGTCAGTGGGGTAAAACTGCAACACCGCTTTAGCAAATTGTACCAATTTTGAGTTATTTTTTCTTCTATTCACTTACAGAGCTGTTTCAAAACTTTTAAGGTTACCCTTCGAAACAGACAGCAGTCTAACTCGCCTCTGCTGTCAGCTGTGAACAAACATATTAGAACTCTCTTGAAACCTCCCACAATGCACTGCTTACTAGTAGCTGGAAACCAGGTGATTTCTAAGGCCATGTTCACAAGGCTTATTTTGACGTGGTTTTGGACGAGGTTTTCGGAACGTTAATTTCGTTGATTCCTATGTAAAACCTCGTAGTAGTTCACACACGATGAGGTTTTTACTTGCTTCTTTGGAAGCGATGAAAAAGAAATGTCATGTCAATTCTTGAAGCGTGTTTTAGGCGCAGGTTTTGGCGCAGTTTTCGCCGCGGCTTTTGTCCTGGCTATTAATTTGTATGGGTGAAAACCTCATTGAAAACCTCGCCGAGAAACACCTCTAAAACCTCTTCTGAAGAAGCGTGTGTCAGGCAAGGGTTTGGGAGCGAAAACCTCGTCCAAAATCATTTCAAAATAAGCCGTGTGAACATACCCTAACCATTTTCAGCAGGAAAGAGACAATGGTGCCGTATACTTGTAGTGGATGGCGGGTGCTCAGTGGAAAGCCCATCGGCTGTAGTCCAGTATATAGAAAAATCCACAGCACTCCTAATGTAATTGCAGAAAAGGTTTATTTAACAAAAACTTATATCCAAGAATAACTCTCCGTTCAAATGTATACAATGGGTAGAAGATTTAACAAGAATTGTCCCATGATCCAACGTTTTGGCCGAAATTGGCTTCATTAAGGACCGAGGCATGGGGAAGAGCAGGAGTGTAGGAGAGTGTTCAGTTTTCAGCAAAAATGCAGAAAAAAAATCAATTTGCAAAATTTTATACTGCGCTGCAATATCGTTCCTACCTTCAACACGTTTGGAAAATGACTGCTATAACTAGTAGGCTTTTCAGCATCTCATTCTCATGGATTCTTAAAACCAAGGCTCTATCTTTTGTTCCTTGGTGGTCTTAAATCGTCAACAGACTTTAAAGGGGTTGTCTCACCATGTTGTTTCACAGAGCCAAAAGCAGCTTTAGATTCATGTATCCTATCTCTTTCTGGTCAAGCTGTGAGTGGTTCTATAGCAGTGATTAGCACATCAACTATGTATCCACAGCTCTTCTAATTGCACTGACATGAGAGTAGGAGATGTTCTCTATAGTTCAGAGAACTTTAGAGCTTAAAGTAAATAAAAGTAATTAGTCTCCTTTGTTAGAGATAAGACACTCTGTTCTCAAGCTGCTGGTGTCCTGTGTGCCGACTTGTGGTGATGTCACTCCCTACGATAAGAAAAAGAGCGGAGACAGAAGGGTAGAGTAGGTCGGTAACGAGAAGAACCTCTGTGAACTCAGAGCAGATAAAAATGTTATTACCTTCTGGCCATGGAAAAATCAAAATACATGTATTTGGAAAAAGACTTCAATTACCTGTCCCTACATCTTGAAAGATATTCTTTGTAGTGAGACAACCCCTTTAATAGCACCAGCAATGTTGTGTAAGGAACAAGCAAGACTGAGGGAGTTCTACAGACAATGCCGAAACACTGTCATTACTGCCATTTTTCTTTTTATGCATTAATATTTTATGTTCTTGTGAGTTTCCCTTTATGATTTAGGTTTAGTTTTTCTTAAAAAAAAAATGGGGATGAGGCGTATCATTGCAAAAAAAATCTTTCTGTGACATGTTTACCTGAAATTTCTGTTTCTTAGTGCTTCTGAATCTGCAGGAATTAAGGTTCAATTAATGAAAGATCCATGGGCTTAAAGGAAAACTCCAGTCAAAAATGAAACAGTGGCCATCACATAGTGTTTGAATGTGCTGTCTACAGTGTAACGTTTTTCTCACTGTTCTCAACTTTACAGATTGGTTTCAACATTGTAGTAGCTTAAAGGGGTTTTCTCACTACAAAGATTAGCTTTCAACATGAAGGGACCGTTAAATGAAGACTTTTTCTAAATACATTGTTAAATAGATTTTACTTTAGTCATGGGATAAGCGACATTTTATGTGCTCTTGAGTGCACACAGGCTTCTATGCTAACCTGCTTATATTTATAACTCTGTTATCTAATTAGCTGAGAGAAGAGACCAGAGCAGGGAAAGAATAATGGACTGAGCTGAGGAGAAAAGCTAATTATCTCTAACAAGATTAGCTTCAGTTTACAGATAAGTGCATAGCATTCAGTCCTCACAGCACAGGTATCTTGTGTTTAATGAAGAGATCTCCTTTACTTGTCAAAGTGCAATGAATATGCCAATCACTACTGTAGAACCACCCACAGGAAACAGAGTAAGTGGAAAGCAGCAGTAACTCACGTGGTGAGAAAACCCCTTTAAGGCTATTATCTCTGACACATTTTCCCCACACCAGAAAAATGTGTGTGCCATCTTATCATGTGACTAATAAACTCGGACCACCATAGGAGGTATACAGGAAGAGCAAAATAATTTACAATATGACCCCACTAATTTACACACATTGTTTCTTGTTTCCGATTCTAACTTTCAATCATTAGTGATGGTCTGTTGGAAGGACTGGAGTCTTTCTTTTAGAGTTAGGACTATGAGATCTGTGGTTAAATCTTCACACTAACTAATCTGTCATGTAACTGAATTTCATTTTTGAGCAGAACATCCTATATTTGTAGACAGACATAAAACATTCATTATAGCAGCATATGTAGAAGAGGGCAGTTCCATAGGAGAGGTCAAAAATAGGCCACCATAATGGTGCCAGGCTATGCAACCCAGGACAGAAGGACCTTGTGTTAGTTTTACCCTCATGTCCTTTCCATGACTTTACGGCCAAGTTTCCACCTCCTTGCATAATTGCCAACAGTTCTGGGAAAAGGATCAGAGATGACTTCAGGAGGGTGGGCTTGGGCATTCCTGGGCATTTTGGAGATGGTTCTGGAGACAGGACTTATTTTCCTATGACTATTTTTTACTAAAATTGTTGTCTCTCTGGAGGGGAGAGTTCTTCACTGGTTTAGATGACCATGTTACAGAGGGAATAAGACCAACCAACCATGTGTAATAGCCACATGATCTGTCTATATGCTACATATGCCAGTGGCTCATTGAGTATTGTCCGAAACTACTTAACTGCAAGTAGTGTTTTTAGGTAATTGGCGGGATTTCCACTAAAATGTCAGCCAGCATTCAAAGTGGCGTCTGAACAAACATGATCGCTATGCTCCAGGATGGTACCAGCAGAACTGTCTTTGCTTCTAATGTAATGAGATTTTATTGCGTCTCCGGTTTATTTGACAGCACCACGATTTTTACTACAAAACTAAGAACATTTATTTTATTTTTTTAACTGTATGTGCACTAGATGACTACAGATGGATAGACTATGTGTCCGCATTCAGTCTTGTGCCCTGTTTTTTATGTATTTTCCATTCTTTGAGCCTTCTGTTGTGATGACGATTTTCTAATCTTCATATAGAATTATCAATTCAATAAACTGTTTGTCTACTGGAGAATCACATTGGGTTCCTAGTGTTCCTCGCCTCATGTATTCTCGTCATGTCAACATGAGTTGACCCTCCTCTTCATGTTTCATCCAAGTTCATATATCCGATGGGACTGCAATTGGTCATTTTTTGCACGTTGTACTACATGATTGGTTTAGATAATTGTTTCTAAAAGCTACAGATGGTTTCGATGTACTGGCAGAATCACGGCAGCAGTGTGTCCTCATCAAATATTCCATTAAAATGATTATTTTTGTAATATATAAAAGATTTGTACACTGCTTAAAGGGAAATATCACCATTGATTTTTCACTTGCTTTAATTGATGGGGTATATCCATGGATAACATATGGTGGGCTCTAAACTCTGTATTTGTCCATAATAAGTAAATATAGAGCACATATTAAAATAATTTACCCCTCCCCCCAGCCCCTTTATCTCAGTAGATTTAATTAGGCTTTCAGACAATTATCAACTAAAATGTCAATGTTAGGGTACAGTATACACCATGCCAGAGCTACTGCATCCAAACAAAATCATGCACATATTTGGTGGGCACAATTTTGTAGGTAAAATGGTGGTTTGGCCATAGCAGGAAGGCATGCCTCCCCACCCTTCATGTGGTAGCTTCAGTGTGTGATTTCATTCTGACAGTACTCATCCACTGCCGCTGCTTGTATGTGTATGCAATGATGGACTGGGTTACCGGGAACCCACCAGTGGAGTGCATTCTTGGGGTCTACCAGTAGAGTTTATTTCTGGGGCCCACCGGTAGAATGGATTATTGGGGCCCTCCCTGAACATGACTGCAGATTAGTCTCAGCCTGCTGTTCCCCAGGACACACTGTACCCAAGGACACAGCTGTGTCTACTCCGTGGCTACTCCGAGCCTGCATGTATGACCCCTGATCACTAAGGCCAGCCAGATGTAAAAGAACAAACTAGGCCTGCATTTAAGGGGTATTCCCGTTTCATTGATTAATTTTAAACATATAGAGAAAGGTAAATATAGATTATTAACAGATATATTGCTCTTCTGATTTTGCTTCTCTTCAGAGTTAGGAGCAGATCTTACCTCCTGATTTTGCACACAAGCTTCCCTATCTACCGGCAAACTCTGAAGTGGGAGCCTGACTGGCTGTGGCTCTGTGAAACAGCATGGTGAGAACACCCCTTTAAGTGGAATGTGACGGACCATGATACATGTAATGCGGACAATTATTTTTTTTTCCATTATCCTGTCTGGTGTTTTTTCAATTATCATGTCACAAATTTTTTGTTTTATAAAATGGTACATTTACTGGAGTCCGATTACACACTGCTTGGAGTGGGAAGATGGCAGAGGAGTGATAACATAGCAGGCCATTATTAGGCTCCTGGCTGAATTAAAAACAGTTTAGCACCCCACAATCATGTCAAAGGGTGGGGGCCGATTTGGTGGGATTATGTATTTTAACAGCTTAGATTCTGTTGGCGCTGTTGACTGTGGCAGCTTAAATTGAAAAGATTCGAGTTATAGCCGAACCCTAGCAATGACGGCAGGTGCTGGTATTAATTATCAGCAATCACCTGCGTGCAATAGACACCATTAAATAAAAGTATAAGAAAGGATATTCAATACTATATGCATTTTATTTGGCATGCACCTTTTCAGTTAGACGATCTTGGGAAGATGGGAATAATATTCTGAACAATGATAAATGGAAGGAATAGAGTACTGCACTACACTTCCACACCAGGAGTCAAGTACAAGGTGTATTCCTGACAGGACGCTGATGTGAGAACCTCTGTGGTGTGTTCCCGTGAGGGGGTGGAAACTAGACATCTAGTGCCACTACAGTTGAAACCAGTAGTTTCCATACACTATATAAAAAGACACATCTGCATGTTTTTCTCACTATCTGACATGAAATCAGAGTAAACCTCACCCGTTTTAGGTCAATTAGGAACCAAAATTATTTATATTTGCCAAATGTCAGAATAATGAGAGAGAGAATTTTTAAGGCATTTTTATTACTTTCTGCAATGTCAAAATTTTACATACACTAGAATTACTCTGCCTTTAAACAATTTGGATGATGTCATGTCTTTGGAAGCTTCTGGCTTCTGGTTTATTGGCAACATCTGATTTAGAGACACACCTGTGGATGTATGTTTTAATGCACACCAGAAAGACACTGCTTCTGTGTGTAACATCATGGAAAAGTCTAAAGAAATCAGCCAAGATATCAGGAAGAGAATTTTGGACTTGCACAAGTCTGTTTCATCCTTGGTTGCAATTTCCAGATCCCTGAAGGTGCCTTGTTCATCTGTACAAACAATTATACACCGTACAAACAAGATGGGAATGTCCAGCCATCATACTGCTCAGGAAGGAGATCGGTTCTGTGTCTCACAGATGAACGTGCTTTGGTCCGACATGTGTAAATCAACCCAAGAACAAAAGCAAAAGACCTTGTGAAGATGCTGGCGGTAGCTAGTAAGATTGTGTCATTATCCACAGTGAAACGAGTACTGTATCAACATGGGTTGAAAGGCCACTCTGCCTGAAAGAAGCCATTACTCTAAAAGAAACATATAAAAGCTAGATTAATGTTTGCAAATGCACAGAGGAACAAAGACCTACATTTTTGGAGACACGCCCTCCGGTCTGAATAAGCTAAAATTGAACTGTTTGGCTATAATGGCCATCGCTAAATTTGGAGGAAAAAGGGAGAAGCTTGGAAGTCTAAGAACACCATCCCAACGGTGAAACACGGGAGTGGCAGCATCATGTTGTGGGGTTGTTTTGCTGCAGGAGGGACTGATGCCCTTCACAAAATAGATGACATCATGAGGAAAGAAGATTATGTGGCAATACTAAAGCAACATCTCAACACATCAGCCAGGAAGTTAAAGCTTGTGCGGAAGTCAATATTTTGGAGTGGCCATTACAAAGCCCTGATCTCAATCCTATTGACAATTTATGGGAAAAGCTGAAAAAGCAGGTGCGAGCAAGGCGATCTACAAACATGGCTCAGTTACACCACTTCCGTCAGGCGGAATGGGCCAAAATTTCTACCAACTATTGAGAAGCAATACATTTGACCCAAGTCATACAGTTTAATGGCAATGCTACCAAATACTAATGAAATGTATGTAAACTTTTGACTTTGCAGAAAGTAATGAAAATGCCTTAAAAAATTCTCTCTCATTATTCTAGCATTTGGCAAATATATATAATTTTGGTTCCTAATTGATCTAAAACGGGTAAGGTTTATTCTGATTTCATGTCAGATAGTGAGAAAACCGTGCATATGTGTCTTTTTATATAGTTTATGTAATCTTCTGGTTTCAACTGTATATAAAAAATAATAATCTTCAAGAAATATCATTCTGATCTTAAACAATAAAGATAAAAGCATATCCACATAGGAGCAGCCAGCATCTTTTGTTAAATCCAGTATTTTGTTGGAATTTTTTTTAGATAGGATACACTTCTAAGCCATACAGAAATCCAATCAAATAAATATTGGAAAGATTAAGCAGCATCACAGTGATAGAACCAGGAGTTATAGAAATATAATAAAATGTCAGCATAAAGACTGTTGTTCGGGGATGATGAATGTGACTATACACCACCAGAGGCTCTTATATCAGGTCCAGTGTAGTAAACTCCAACATCAGTACTTGCCAAAGAGTGCAAGAGGAGGACACCGCAGCGACACAGGACACAGAAATACATTATTAGGAAACACTTTTACAATATGTAGAGAGAGATTTTCAATAAATAATTAAAAACAAAACAAAGTGGGGTCCCCGCCTTTTTCATAACCAGCCAAGGTAAAACTGACAGCTGTGGGCTGATACCATCAGGATGAAAGTTCCATAGATATTGGTCCCTTCCCAGCCTAACTATACTAGCCTGCAGCCACCCCGGCGGAAGATAATCACACTAGGGACCACTTCTAATGGTAACCTGGCTCTTCCCAGTACCCCTGGTGCATTGTGTACTGGGATAATATTGAGAGAGAGTTAGTATAAACCTTACAATAAGACCACTGGCTTACACCAAGCCCCAGCGATGGCAATAGAGAGGGGTCTTTTAGACACCTCCTTTACAAGCATTGGAATAAAATAACAAAAAAAGACCCACAAGAAACTAAAAACACTTTATTTAAATAAACTACAGAAAACACTAGCCATTGTTTGGCTGACAGCTATATAAAGTGTATGGGCAGCTTTAGCCTGACTCGCCAATAGAGAGCATAAGTGCTAAACTGACAAAGGCAGCGTGCATTCTAAGGCCATGTTCACACGGCTTAAAATGGGCCGTATTTCGGTCCGTAATTACGCGCCGAAGTGCGCCAATTACAGGCCGAAAACGGCCCATTCATTACGGTAGTCCACAGTTCTCATAGAGAACTATGGATTACGTTCTCCTCTCCCCGCCCGGCGAATCCGCCGGGCGGGGAGATAATTGACATGTCACTTTCTAGCGCCGTATACGCGCCGCTAGCAGTGACTGTCTATGGGCCAGCGAGGTGCCGGCCCCCCGCTCACTCCCCCGCTCCCGCCCCCGGCCACACGGCGTAATTGCGGGACGTAATTACGTCCCGCAATTAAGCCGTGTGAACATGGCCAAAAAATTGTCCTGCACATAGGGAAACCCCCATTTAATTAGCTAGACCGCAATTAAAGGAGGGGGGCAGCTTGCACCGGTAGCTAAGGGCTCAGGTAGGTATGCAAAAGCACAGGTAGGTAGGTAGGCAGGCAGGGAAGGCCCTGAGTAGGTAGGCAGACAGGGCCTTAGGTAGGTTCTTACGGAAGGCCCAGAGTAGGGAGGCAGAAAAGATCCCATATAGGTAGGTAGGCAAGTTCAAAGGTAAGTAGGTAGGTAATAAAGGTATCAAGTAGGTAGGCAGGACATAGAAAGTACCAGGTAGGTAGTGACCAGTTTAGTATAATATAATAAAGCAAACTTCTCCCCTTTTCCATGATGAGTGGCATAAAAGGTGTGATATTGTGATGTCATCATGGCACCTTAGTCATGACACCCGTCTGACATTATGTAGGCTACAGGCTGAATGCAGCCTGCGGCCTATGAGGCTATTTGTTGGACGGCATGCTCATGGCTCTTTTGGTTTTTAACTGTTTGTGTGTTCCGAGGAAATGCAGAAAGGTAAGTAAACCACACTGACATGGAATATGGGACTGTCCTTTGGGATTCAAGACCGTTGGGGGGTATTCCATTGCAGTCAATTCAAGTGAAGGGATAAGATGCTGTACCAGACACAGCTGCCAGTATGGCTGAGCTGTACATATCAAACAATGTAGTGGACGTGGACCTGGGCACATGGGTGTAAACTGGCTCATACTGGCCCACAGGGGATTAGAGGAAACATTAGGTGGGCTGTTGGTCATGTTCAGCTGTCTTCCAGGGAGAAAGGCAGGGTCCAAGAGTCACGTGCAGTAGCTGTAGGTTGGTCCCCAGGAATCGCCTCCATTGGTGGGTCCCAAGAATCACTTTCTATGGTGGGCCCCAAGAATCACTTCCTATTGTGGGCCCCAAGAATCACTTCCACCGGTGGGCCACAAGAATCAACTCCTATGGTGAGCCTCCAGAATCAACTCCTATGGTGGGCCTCCAGAATCAACTTCTCTGGTGGGCCCGAGAATCAACTCCATTGGTGGGTCCCCAGGAATCAACTCCGTTTGTGAGGCCCAAGAATCAACTCCACTGTTGGGCCCCAAGAGTCAAGTCCACTGGTGGGCCCCCAAGAATCAACTCCACTGGTGGGCCCCTAGGAATCAACTCCACTGGTTGGGTCCAAGATTCAACTTCACTGGTGGGTCCCCAGGAATCAACTCCATTTGTGGGGCCCAAGAATCAACTCCACTGGTGGCCCCCAAGAATCAACTCCACTGGTGGGCCCTAAGACTAACCTCAGTGACAGCATTTTCTATGGCAGTGGTTCGCAACCTTTTTTCCACCGGGGACCGGTTTTATGCAAGACAATTTTTCCGTTATGGAGGATGTTGGATGTTTAGAATCACACACACACACACACACACAAAAAAGCCCACAATAAAGTATATACTGTGTTATTTAGGGGTATAGTATGGGGTAACCATTATTTTATAACTGCCGCCTGATTGTCAGCTCTGTGGGTAAGTATCCTACTAATAATACTAACCCACAGAGCTGACAATCAGTCTGCAGTAATATTGATCAGCTCTGTGGGTCAGCATTATACATATATAAAAATACACATGTAATCAGCTCTGTCATTATAGAGATGTATCACCCCTGTAGTCATTAGCGATATATATATATGCCCCCTGTAGTCATTAGAAATAGATATAGGTCCCATGTAGTTATTAGAAATAGATATATGGCCCCCTGTAGTCATTAGAAATAGATATAGGCCCCCTGTAGTAATTAGAGATAGATATAGGCCGCTTTAGTAATTAGAAATAGATATGGCACCCTGTAGTAATTGGTGATAGATATGGCCCCCCCTGTAGTAATTAGAAATAGATATATGGCCCCCTGTAGTAACTGGAAATAGATATATGGTCCCCTGTCGTAATTAGTGATAGATATGGCCCCCCTGTAGTAATTGTTAATAGATATGGCCCCCTGTAGTAATTTGTGATAGATATGGCCCCCCCCCCCTGTAGTAATTAGAAGTAGATATATGGCCCCCTGTAGTAATTGGTGATAGATATGGCCCCCTGGTAGTACTTAGAACTAGATATGCCCCCTCTCTGTAGTAATTAGAACTAGATATGGCCACCCTGTAGTAATTAGATCTAGATATGCGCCCCCCCCCCCATAGTAGTAATTACAACTAGATATGGCCCCCCTGTAGTAATTAGAACTAGATAAGGCATCCCTGTAGTAATTAGAACTAGATATGGCCCCCCTGTAGTAATTACAACTAGATAAGGCATCCCTGTAGTAATTAGAACTAGATATGGCCCCACTGTAGTAATTAGAACTCAATATACCCCCCTTGTAGTGGCTAGTTAAAAAAAAGAAAAAACAAAGAGAAAGTTACTCCACTTTCCTGGATCCCCTGCAGAGATGCTGCCTCCGTCATCCGGCGAGACTGTGTGGTGCAAGGGGTGTGAAGACATTGCTGTATCACACTCCCTGCGCCGCTGATGATTGTTGTAGATACGGCGCAGGGAGTGAGCGCCGTATCTACAATGATTGGGAAAGCAGGGACGGTATGAACTGCCTCTGCTTTCTCCCTGGTGATGCAGCCGCACACTGTGTGCAGCTGCTAACTCTGCGCGGCAAGATTACAACGGCCACGCAGAGTAGATGCCGACCGACCAGACTAAAGTCACCGGGGTGGTCGGCATCATCTTAGCCCGGGGCCACGGACCGGCAGAGTATGCGCTATGGCCCGGAGCCGATCCACAGCCCGGCGGTTGGGGACCCCTGTTCTATGGGACCGTTCTACAGGGTACAGGAAGATGTTGACTTTCTGCCATTTAGCACTGCCATGTGGGTTCTGGTAATATGGCGCTGTTATATATACATTAATTATTGCCATACATGTTGAGGTTTCCCTTCCTTGTTATCAAGCAGGTGGGGCCATCTCATTTTGCCATGGTACTCTGTTCTGTCCTCCCTATGTGTGCGAAGCATAAGTTGACAGGCAGCGAAACTCATTCCCAGTCACTGACAAGGAGCCATGTCTAATATCAACTTTTATTGCAAGGGATAGTGTGAAACTAGAGAAATAGAAAGACAAACACTTACTGTGGTATAGAAGCATGCAAACACAAAATATTACATGAGACAATGCAGACATGAACATGTGTATGAAATACAATACACTACAGAGAAGAAGAGTGTGCAGACACTGTAATAACGACTATTGACACCCAGAAAACACACTCTGCTCCCCCCAGCCATATAACAACCTTAAAACACTCTCTCCCCCCCCCGTAAAACCCACCCTTATACACTCGTCTCCCCACCCAAACACACCCTTTACACCTTAAACCCCATATAACACACCCTTATTCAGTCTGCTGCCCCCATCCATATAACACAGCCTTATACACTGTGCTCCCCCACCCATATAACACACCCTTGTACACTCTGCACCCCCACATAACACACACCTATACACTCTACTCCCCGCACTTGTATAACACACCCATATACACTCTGCTCCCCCACCTGTATAACACACCCTTTCCCACTCCTCCCCCCTGTTAAACACCCTTATACCTTGATCCCCCCCCCCATATCATACGCCTTTATACATCTCCCCCCCTACCCATTAAAAACCCCCTTGAAAACCCCCCGCTTCCCCCTAAAGCAACAGTCTTATACACTCTGCTCCCATCCACTCATATAACACAGCCTTATATACTCTGCTCCCACCCACCCATATAACACTGCCTTATACACTCTGCTCCCCTGACCCATATAACACACCTTTATATACTCTGCCCCACCCAAAAACACCCCCCCTTAAAACTCTGCTCCCCGCACCCTAAACCCCCCCTATAATTTGCTCTCCTCCACCCGTGTAACACACCATTATACACTCTGCTCCCCCCAGCCGTATAACACAGCCTTATACACTCTGATCCCCCCACCCATATAACACAGCCTTATACACTCTGCTCCGGCCACCCATATAACACACCCTTGTTCACTCTTCACCCCATATAACACACCCTTATACACTCTGCTCCCACCCACTCATATAACACAGCCTTATACACTCTGCTCCCAACCACCCATATAACACAGCCTTATACTCTGCTCCCACTCACCCAAAAAAACAAGCCTTATCATTTGCTCCCCCCAACCATAAAAACACCCTTTAACACCCGGGCCCCCACCCAACAACACAGTCTTATACCTCGCTCCCCACCCACTCATTAACACAGCCTTATATACTTTCTCCCCCACCCAAATAACAAAACCCCTTTATACTCTGCTCCCCCCACCCATATAACACTCCTTTATACACTTGCTCCCCCCACCCAATAACACACCTTTTTTTTCTGTCTCCCCACCTATAAACAAATTCTTATACACTTTGCCCCACCCCTCAAAAACACGCCTTAAAACCCTTGCCCCCCCCACCCATTTAACCCCTTATACTCTGCTCCCACCCACCCATATAACACAGCCTTATACACTCTGCTCTCACCCACCCATATAACACACCCTTATACACTTTGCTCCCACCCACCCATATAACACAGCGTTATACACTCTGCTAATGGGGGTCCCCCCCGCCACCCAGGAAGAGTTGGCGAACCTCTGCTGGCAACGGGGGATCTCTAAATGACCGCAGCGCCGGTGCCGCTCCTACAGGCGGGTGAAGCTCGCCCCTCCCCCCCGCCCGGGCTGTTCACTGTTTTTGTGGGGCCCCACCGCACGTTAGTCAGCAGCTCACGCTCTGTGCCTGCCGTACGGGGGAGGGGGCAGGGGTTTTTTTCCCTCTGCTTTCTCCCCTGTAATCAGGGGGCCGGTTGGCACTCTGTCATCAATCAGCGTTGCGGGGGGGCTGACGCACAGATGTACTCACCCCCCCTGCGCCTGAGGGATCGCGGGAGCGATGGCTGGAGGGGCCTGGTGAGTAGTAGTTTTTATTTATTTTTTTTATTAGTTTTTGGGGGGGGATCTACCTGGCTAAAAAGGGGGCACAACCTGCTAAAAAGGGGGGCACTACCTGGCAAAAGGGGGCCCAAACCTGGCTAAAAGGGGCATTTCCGGAAAAAAAGGGGCCTATTACCGGGTTTAAGGGCATCCCGGGCTGAGGGGCATTCCCTTGGCTTTTTTTCCGACTGTTATGCTTTAGGTGGAGTGGGGGGGTTTTTTTCTAAGGGGGCGTGGTGAAAAAAACAAATGGGCGGGTCATGCAATTTTTTTGCTGTGAGCCAAAAACCGCCCCCCCCTAGATGTCCCATTTTTTCAAAAATTGCAAGTATGCCTTTATACTCGCTCCCCCCCCCGTATAACACAGCCTTTAACACCTGCTCCCCCCACCCCCGTGTAAAACCCCTTATACACTCTCTCCCCACACCCTGTAAAACACCCTTTAAAAGGGGTGTTATCGTTTTGAGCGCTCGTGCGGGTTCACTATTTTCTCAATTGATTTTTGAAACCAGGGGCGTACTCTCCCCCAGGAGGCGTGTCTCCCCCCACGAAGAATGTGACATCACATTTTGTTTGAAGAGGGGATGCAAAAGGGTTTTCGGGGAAAAAACAGCTTTGTAGCCTCCTCCTCCCCTTATGCGCACCTTTGAGGCCCCCAAACTCCAAAACCCCTGTCAAAAAGTCAGTTTACCCCAAAAACGAAAGCCAGCAGCTTTATTTTCTAGTGGTGTTCACCCAAAATTTTGTATGACAACGGCAGAGATCTTTACTAAAAAAAAAATGTCAGCTTCAAGTAAAGATCTCTGCTTGCTGTCAATCACGTATGAAAACAATGGGGGAGAACAAATCAGCTTTTAAAGAAGGCCCCGCTCAGCTGTAACAACTTGGGGTGGTGGTTCAAGGTAGAGCATGGTAGACTTGCCTTTTACAAAAAGGGGTTTGGAGTTCTGTCCCTCCAGAGTAAAAACCCCCCCCCCCCAAAAATTTTACACTATGTAGAAGACCTAAAATATATATGTAATCTCTAAAAATATTACACATACAACTCCCCTATACATGCTCATCCCCCAAATATACATTATATCACATTGTTGGAAGTGCTTTGGGGTACTGCAAGGGTAGGACACTATAAGGGGGGCTTGTGTGTGTATATGAATAAAATTTAGAGTCTACACCTATATTTTTATATCTTTACATTTTGACAATTTTTTAAAAGAAAAAAAAAAAACTGATGGGGTTTGAATCCCCAAACCCCTTTTCTTTAGGGCTAATCACCTAAGCACTGCACCCCACAAGGCTTTTTAAAAGACACAGTTTGAATCCCTTTTGTTATACACTACAGGTGAACACATAAGGAGGGGGGGCTTTCATTCGTCTAGGAACAGAACGCCTTTTTTCAAGTAGCAGCTTTAAAGGACTGGTCGTGAGGAGGGTTTAATCAAACCCCTTGGCAAAAGCCCTAAACACCAGTAATTGCCCAGAAAATTTACCCAAAGGGGGGAAAGTACTAAGCCAGAGACCTTGGTTTCACTATCATTTTTAAAAAAACTCAAGGGGATAAACACAGGGGAAAAGGGAGCCAAACACAGCGCAGGGGGCCCCTGGCCGGGGCGTTTCCTGTCTAAGGGATATCCCAACAGACAAAAAAAGTCAGCCAGCCAATCACAGGCAGGGGTGTGTCTAGAGTGCGAGAATCACCGGGGCTTCTGACCGCAACAGCAGAAAAAAAAACGATTTAAAAAAAGGCCCATATATGCTAAACCAAGTGACGGGGGTAATGCAACCCAATTACAAAAGGCTTATTTTTAAACTGTCCCCTAATCTGAACAATTTTGTAACGAAAAACCCCTTAAACACTCTACTCCCCCATTTTGTAAAAACCACAAATAAACACCCTTTATACAATCCCCCCGGAACTTAGGGGACAGTAGAACGGGATTTCACCCGAATTTCTGGGTATCCGCGCCCAGGCAAAAATCCCCTGTCGGACACGGGGATCATGTTAGGCGCAGCCTCGCCACTTTCGGAGCCCAAACAAAAGGGGCGTGAAAGGGGCGGGGGTTGGGCATTTTGGGGGGGACCGGAACATTCGAATACTTCGATCCTTATGACCCGGGGGTGGGAAAAAAGTGCGGTCATTGCAGCGCCGCCGCCCCGACAGGCAACCTATTGATTGGGGGCAAATAGCCGGAGGAGGCGAAGTGAACGAGAACGTAAAGAGAGGAAACTATAGAAATCGAAAAAAAAAATTGGGCGTCACACCCGTGCAGCATGGAGTATAACCCAAAAAAAATCGCCTTTTTTAAAGGTGTAAAACATTAAAAAAAAAAGGCTAAAACCTTCAAAAAAATAAAAAAAAAAAAAAATCACTTTCCAAAAATCTGGGATGGCACAACATCGGGAATTTAGGATCTTGGAAATTGCCGGGAAAATACAGTTTTTCAAATTCTGTAAGCGGTTTCCATTGGCGGCAGAAACCCAAACCCCTATCAAAATAGAGCGCAGGACCCTTAAAACCTATGGAAATTATTAACCAATCAAATTCAAAGGCGGACGTTCAAAATACGTAAAAATGCAGAAAAAGCGTTTGGTTAAAAGCAGCGGGGCTTGCTATCTGGGCAACGAGGCGAGCTATTTTGTCCCATTGTAGCTAGGGCCAAATCGGGCAAATAAAACTCCCTCCGCTGTGGGGCATTGGAGTATGATAAAAAAAAATTTTTATTAGGGAAAATATTATCTAAAAAGAGCTGAAACCTTCTATAAACATAAACATCAAATCCCTAACAACGCTTTTGTCGAGAGACCGCGCTAGATCAGGAATTTGCGATATAGAAATTCCGGAAATACAAAAACAAATTCAAAAACGTTTCTCTTGGGGGCATAACCCCCAATCAGAATAGGAGCAACAGGCCCCATTATAACCTAGGGAGAAATTACCAAAAAAGAAAAGGAGGGAAAATTCAAAAATACAGTAAAAAAAGGCAGAAAAGAGCTGATTGGTTGGCCCCAGGGGCAGATATGAATCCACCAATTATGTGTGCGTCTATTTTGAGTGGAGAAAGAAGGGGCTGATAGAAGGGCGCCCAAAAAAGTTATTCTGTCTATGGGAAATTTCTAGTACTTTTTGGGTTGGGGCAGTGTGGGGATGGGGAGCTCGGGCCCACAGGGGAGTTGATCTGGGGGCCCACCTACCGTACATGAAAATATTCCCGGGGCCTCCGACATAAAATGCGCCCATTTTCCCAAATACAGATCAAAACAGAACTGATTGTGTAGTAAATGAGTCAACATTTGTCAGTTAACATATAAAAACACAGGGAAAAAGTTGCCCCATCCATACCCCCTCCCCCCAACAATATCCCCTCCACGTTTACCTTGGTCACGCACCTCCCCCCCTTTCAAAAATACACACCGAAAAGAAAGAAAGTGAAAACCTTATATAGGGTCAGGTGTTCCCCCCCACTTTTACAGTCAGGCCCAGTGTACCTGCCATATACCCCCCCATAAACCTACAACACCGCCAAAGAGACCAAACATGAGGTCGATACCACTCAGTCACCATCACATAAATATAAAAAATAACCCCTAAAATCAGGGACCACCGGGAAATTTCTTATCTGAGGGTCTTTCCCTTTTTTCCTCATGATTTTTTCTCTTTCCCTTTTCCGCATCCTTTCCACACCACCATGAGACTTCCCCGGGGCACCACTCAACCCGCAAAAATTTACACCAAATATCTTAGAATCCCACTTTTCCACATCTCTTACCTTTTCCCCACCTCTGTACAAACTTCCCGGGGGGGTGGGAGGGCAGGTACAAGCCCATAACTAAGGCCTTATCCTAAGGGGCTGGAAGGGGGGGGAAGAACTGCCCCCGGAGATTGCAAAACTATGGGGCTGCTGCCCTCCAATTAATTCCAGGTGGGTAACAAGCCCCAAAAATGCAAAAAATGCAGTATTCTATTACTGCACACGATGTATCCCAGCCTTAGGATACCTTGCTTTAGACTCCCCAATTTTAGTTACAAACACCATTTAGGCTGTATAGACCCAAACGACTTTTTTCATCTTAAAACTGGTGCAATAAAACATGTTTAAGACGAACACTTAGGCAAAAAACACTAATTGGGTTTTCTTAGCTTTAGTTTTCTTTTTTAGAGGAATAGTAATATTCCCCTAGAGACTTAGAAGGCCGATCGCAATGAAGTGCAGCTCCGTCCGCCATCAATGACCAACGTTTCAGAAGGGCCTCTTCCTTTTTCATGCAAACGCTTGAGAGCATCCCTCCTCTTTTACCCTTTCGCACAATCGCAAGGTGTTATACTTCATATATATATTAAAAACTTACAATAATAATAATAAAAATCTATTGTAACAGGGACTGGAACAGAAGGGACAGGGGGGAAAAATCTACGATATATGCAAATTTTCTAAATAAAGATAATACATAGACTAAAAGACATTTTAACCCCCTTTTGGGGGCAATTGTATCCATTGTTGCGATCCAAAACTTCTCTTTGTAATAGCCCCGTTCTATTCTGGTTTGGGGTCTTGGGGATATATTTTTTTCAATACACACCAAAAATACAAATATTATGTTTTTACAATAAAGTTTAGGACTGTTGTTTCGCCAAATTTCTTGAGTGTCCTGAACCTCTTTTTTTAAAAATTTTTAATG
>JAODAL010012043.1:0-97129 GCA_025379985.1 Phyllomedusa bahiana | reverse complement strand
ATAAAGGCCATAATTGTTGGAACCATAATCCAGAAGTGGAAAAACATAATTTCACCATAAACCGGCCTCAACCAGGTGCTCCTTACAAGATTTCAGACAGCGGAGTGAAAAGAATTATCAGAAGAATTGTCTAAGAGTCAAGGACCACCTGTGGAGAGCTACAGAAAGACAAAAATCAGCAGGTACAACAATAAGTAAAGCACTCGCTCTCCATGGCCTGTATGCACGCTCACCACAGAAAACACAATTACTGAGCATAAAGAATGTTCAATCGCTTTTAGCATTTGCTCAACAACAATTAGACAAGCCTGTGAAATACTGGGAGAATATAGTCTGATCAGATGAGACCAAAATTTCACTTTTTAGATGCCATAATACACACCATGTTTGGAGGCCAAAAGGCTCTGCACAGGGCCGCCATTAGCGGGGTAGAACCCCTACTGCCGTATGGGGCCCGGCCAGAATGTGAAGCAAGGGGGGCCCGCCGTCGCCGGCAGGCCCCCCCCCTTGCCTCACAGTAATGGTACAGAGATTAGACCGTAGGTCTGCTCTCTGTACCATGTGAATCAATCTGCTGTCGGGAGGGGGCCCCGCCTGCAAGTTTAATTTAAAACCCACAATAGGTTTAACATTACACAAGATTGAGTCTCCTTACTTCTGCATCAGCTCCCGCACGAACGGAGCAGTTGGCCCCTCCTCCTCCCTATGGCTGCCGGTGAAGTCATCTAATGTAATCAGTGAGTCCAGCCCTGTGAGCAGAGCAACACTGACCCCTTTGGCAGCCAGAGGGAGGAGGAGGGCCGACTGCTCCGTTCGTGCAGGAGCTGATGCAGAAGTAAGGAAAACTCAACTGTGTAATTAAACCTATTGTGTTTAACTTAACTTGCAGCGCGGACCCCTGTTTTTATGGCAGGCCACTTCAAAGTCCTTGGAGCCCCCACTGAAGGGCCCCAGGGATGTGGGGGCCGCACTGAAGGGCCCCGGGGGATGTGAGGGCCGCACTGAAGGGCCCCAGGGATGTGAGGGCCGCACTGAAGGGCCCAGGGAGTGAGGGGCCGCACTGAAGGCCCCAGGGATGTGAGGACCGCACTGAAGGGCCCCAGGGATGTGGGGGCCGTACTAAAAGGCCCCGGGGTTTGTGGGGGCTGCACCCACGGGCCCCAGGGATGTGGGGGCCGCACACAAGGGCCCCAGGGATGTGGGGGCCGCACACAAGGGCCCCAGGGATGTGGGGGCCGCACACAAGGGCCCCAGGGATGTGGGGGCCGCACACAAGGCCCCCAGGGAGGTGGGGGCCGCTCTGAAGGGCCCCAGGGATGTGGGGGGCCGCACTGAAGGGCCCCAGGGATGTGGGGGCCGCACTGAAGGGCCCCAGGGATGTGGGGGGCCGCACTGAAGGGCCCCAGGGATGTGGGGCCGCACTGAAGGGCCCCAGGGTTGTGGGGGCCCCACTGAAGGCCCCATCGATGTGGGGGGCCCCACTAAAGGGCCCCCAGGGATTGGGGGGCCGCGCTCAAGGTCCCTGGGATTTGTGGGGCCCCCACAGAAGGCCCCCACGGATTTGCTGGACCCTGCTCAAAAGCCCCTAAGATTTGCGGAGGTCCCACAAATCCCAGGGGCCTTGACGGGGTCCGGGAAAAACCCCAAGGACCTTGGGGTGGCCTCTCACTGGACCTGTTGGAGCCCCCACACGGCTGAGCGTGAGGAGGCCCTTGAATGAGCCCCACACAGCAGGGGAGGTAGGGAAACTTGAGTTGGGCCCCACTCAAGTTTCCTCCAGGGGGGCCCCACTCAGGTTCTCTCTCTACCAACAGGGGGGCCCTTTAATACCAGGCTACCTACCTACAAGGGACTCTATAAAAACTAACGACCAGTGCACCAAAGAGGTAATTATTACTATTGGGGCACTATGGGATGGGGATTTGTACATAGGGGGTAACACGGTGAGATTATGATAAAGTGAGGAGTCTCAGGTGTTTGTTTTGTGAATTCTGCAGGGACGAGTCATGGCCGGGAGAAGTCTTCAGGGTGACCTGGACCCGGGTGGGGAAGAAAAGGGAACGTGAACGACTTTATCAGATGTCACCTGTGAGTGACTAAATTAACTGCACTGTAATCACTTATATCTGCCACTATGGGCCACATGTAGGAAAACTGTCTAGATGTAGGACCCTTTTTCTTTGTTTTCCCATAGCAACCAATCCCGAGCTCCACTTTCATTTTTTATAGTGCTCTGAAAAAATAATGCTGGAACGCTGACTGGTGCTATGGGGCAACAAAGTGAGATTTATACCTTAGACATTTCAAAACACTGTCCCCCTATATAGTCAGTGTATGGTGGTAATATTGGTGCTATTGTATTGGATTATATTTAGTAACAGTATTGTGGCATTATTCTGCATCTCTATAGTGGAAATATGTGGAGATGATGTTGCGGTTATTACTTTTGTCTTTGGTATATTGTTGTTGTTAATGGTAATATCGGCCTTAGTACACTGGGTTTATGTCCCTGTAACATTTATAGGGGTATTAGTCACCATACATAGTGAAAATGTGGCGGTATTGTATTAATTGGTATTTTGTTTGGTTATATTTGGTCTTGGTGTGCTGGATTGGTCAGAAATATCGTGGTGAAAATGTGAATTTGCTGCCCTTGTATACACAATATTTGATAAACTGTATGGGTGAAAATTCAGCAAGAACTCAGTCCAAAGACAACGGCGCAATTGCCCTCTCTTTTTTTTTTTGGGGTTGGATTTTAGGACGTGGTTGGTGGGGGCGGGCAATTGGGTTGACAGGGGGCGGGATTAACAGGGGGGCCCAGGCGCTTTAGCTGTAGGGGGCCCTGAAATTTCTGATGGCGGCCCTGGCTCTGCATATCGTTCCAAAAACGCCATAGCTATAGTGAGGATTGGAGGTGAGAACATCATGGTGTGGGGCTGTTTTTCAGAATACGGCACTGGCAAACTTCATATAATAAGGAAGGATGAATGGACAAATGTAGCAATACATTATTGATAAAAATCTGCTGCCTTCTACCAGGATGATAAAGATGAAACGAGGGTGGACATTTCAGCAAGACAATGATCCCAGACATGCAGCCAAGAAAACTCTCAATTGGTTTCAGAGAGAGAAAATAAAGCTACTTAGAATGGCCCAGCCAATCACCTGAGCTGAACCCAATAGAAAATCTATGTAAGGAGCTAAAGCTCTGAGTTCATAGAAGGAGCACACAGAAACTTCAGGGTTTGAAGAGTATGTGTGTGGAAGAATGGGTCAAAATCCCACCTGAGCAATGCAGGAGACTAGTTTCTCCACACAGAATGCGCATTAAGTTGGTCATCACCAACAAAGGCTTTTGTACAAAGTATTTAGTGAATTTCAGTAAGCGTGTTCAATATATTTTCCTGTGTCATTTCTCATTATTACCCATAACTTAATTTATGGACAGCTATGGTTTGATTTCTTTCCCTGTGTGGATTGGATCGGCTGTTACCGACATCTGGTGAGAATAGTACCTTTACAAATAGATTTACTTCGAAAATTGGTGACGGGTTCAATACTTAATTCACCTGCTGTAAGTCTTAAGTATCCTTTTCATGACCTTACGTCATGTATCCTTTTTATTGACCAGCTGGTAGACACAGAGTGCTGACTTTTTCAAGTTGTACAAAAACGAAACATTACATTCACTCTGTTTTTTGTTGTTGCCCAAAGAAGAACCATAAGTATATGGCCAAGTTTGTTTTTGGGCAAACTGTTATCAACCAAGCCCTCTACAGAAGGCTGCGTGGGACCCAAATTTTAACAGGAAAATGGTTATCTTTTTTTTCCTAGATCCCAATCTTCCCCCTTGCATTTGTGTGGTTTTGTATAATAATAAAAATATATATAAATATATATATGTATTCTAGAAAATCACAGGATTTCCTGTTGTATACAAAAGAAATTAAAACAACAAAAAGAGACACTACCATCAAAATTTTTATTTTCCCATATGGACAAGTAATATACAACTATTATATGGATTTTTTTTTAATTTTATGGTTGGTTTTTTTAAAAATTTAAATTTTTTAAAGTTCCCAAAGTACCTGACTTCCTGGCTTGTGTCTCTGACTTCCCCTTTGTGAGCTCTGATAGCAGCAGTGAGAAGATTGATTTAGGCCGCGTCCCCACGGCACAGGACAAATACCGGTCCCATTGACACGTTCCTATTCCGCCCGGAAACCAGGCGGAAGAATGAACATTTCAATGCTTTTGAACGGCGGCTGAAAAAAACCGCCGGCGGAAAACCCGTGCGGTGGGGACCGGTGCGCGGGTTTTCCGTAGAGGTCCATGTAAAAGTTTTTCAATCAGTTTGCAGACAGTTTTCAAAGCCGACTGAAAACCCTTGCCGTAGGGACAAGGCCTTATGGTTCTTCTTCCAGGCCAGCTAAGTGTTATCAGCTGGACCTGATAAGTTTGATGGAACTCCCTCTGTAGTGCAGAAAAAGATTAACCCATTTTCCTTGCATGTATTCTTCATTGGCCTGTGTTATAGTCTAATCGTATCTATCCCTTTCCAGAGAACAACAGAGCCATCAGTAGATCATGGAGATAAGTAGCAGCTTCAGTAAGGCGAGTTTAGTCTCCCCCCTCCATGCTGGAGTTTTATCTCACATCTAGAAAAGGACAATATTTTATGTCCTTTTTAGTTGCATAGGACTGCTGTAATGAAAAAAATATACTGCCAAAAAAATTCTAGAAAAAAAAGAAATCTTGGTTTTAACAAAAATATTCCTTTGTGATGGGAGTTTCTCTTTAGGAGCAGATGAATTGATATAGACGGCTTCAGATAATAAAGTCTCTTTGCTTCGGGTTAAAGCATTTACCAGGGAACACTGCTTGTGACATAAACTGCAGATTTAGTGCAGGGTGAGCAGAGCGGTTCATGTGTCCAGATTGCGGATTATGCATGCAGAGAAACATATTGCAGGTAGCCGATTTACAAGTTACCTGCCGCGTCCTGCTGGAGCCTTTTCAGGAATCCATTGTTGGTAGGTAAATGAGTGGCTCCTGACTGCAGCCCCTGCTCTCAATGTACAATGAAGCAAAGCCGTACACTGTGACTACAGCTCACTCCTGGCTCCTATTCAGTACACTCAGCTGGCTCCTGCTTACTGCTCAATACAGATCTATAACATGAAGCCACTCAAACAATGGGATAGGAACGGGAAATTGAGCAAAGTCACAGGCAACTGCCGCGAAGATTAATGTGCGGAAATAAATTATTCACTTGGATGCAGATAGAAAGCAAACGTGTCCTATTTTGTTTTACCTGTATAAAGCATTACTATAATAAAGGATGTTACCATGGCTGGGACAAGGGGTGGGCAGAGTAGGGGGCTGCATGGGGCACACAGGATGAGTGTGGGCTTGATAGATATTTAAAAAACACCTATACAGAGTAGTATCTGATTAAAAGTTACAAGTAGACGGATATGTACAGGGTTACTTGCCAGTAAACTTTGTAATTGTCACAGATAGTACACAGCGCTGTACAAGGTAAATCAAACGATTGCTTTTATTTGTTCGTTAAAGATGCGTTTTGTGCTATATGCACTTCATCAATCATGGAACCTGATGAAGTGCATGTAGCACGAAACGCGCCTTCCTTCAATGAACAAATAGAAGCAATCGTTTGATTTAACTTCTTCTGGGATGTCCAGCAGTGTGTACTGTCCATGACAAATACAAAGTTTACTGGCAAGTAACCCTGTACATATCAGTCTACTTGTAACTTTTAATCAGATACTACTATGTATAGGTGTTTTTTAAATATCTATCGTGCCCACACTCATCCTGTGGGCCCCATGCAGCCCCCTACTCTGGCCAACCCTTGTCCCAGCCATGGGAACATCCTTTAAAGTAATTACAAAGCAATTCACCCTGTACATATCCATCTACAATTCTCTACCGCTCAGCTGGGAAAAGGGAGCCACGGACATTGCTGCTGCGAACTCCACCATCAGGTCCCTTGCTGGAAAGTTCTATGGAGTGTTGTGCCTCAACCTCCCAAGATTACAGATGTAGAGTGGCCCCCACTATCAGAACTGCATGTGAGAAAGGGATGTGGGTGGAGGGAAATGGAAAGCATGTATTATAAATACTAATGCTATAGAGTACTGGAGACAGGAACAATTAAAGAGGGATTTTGTCCATTCCTGACATGACTGGTTTAATAAATACAGGCAGTCCCCGACTTACACCGTTCCGACTTACATCTGTCCCCTAGTTACAAACGAAGACTTATGGGGCATGCTGGCACTATAGTTCTATGTTCCACAGCAGATAGTAGCTATGGAATGACAGGCTCCAGCATGCCACAGCAGCACGTGAGGTGAAAATGAGGTGAAATCTTCTTAACCAGGGCATAGACAGCAAAACAAATGTAAAAACCCTTCCCTGCACTATCCAAAACTAAAAAAAAAAAAACTTTTGTGCTGGAATTACATTTAATAAATATACCTGTTCCGACTTACATACATATTCAACTTAAGAACAAACCTACAGTCCCTATCCCGTTCATAACCCAGGGACTGCCTGTACTAGTGTTCTCCAAGAAATAACAACGAGCATTTTCTATGTTGTGTGGTTCTCCTGTTAATCATCCTAGAAATTCATGCCCAATATGTCAGCTGGGTGTTACCAATTGGGGGAGTTTCCCTGCACAATCTGACAGTGTCCAATCAGTGCTGACAGTCGGTGTATGCAGGGACACACTCCTCTGAAAACTGGAATGGTAACACCCATTTGACAGATTCAGTAATACATTTCTAGGAGGAATAACAGAGGAACAGCACAACACAGAGATATAAGAGAAGATGCTCCAGGATTGTTATTTCACAGGGAACACAAGGATAGACTATAACAGACATATCAGGAGGCACAGTAGGAACAAAAGTCCATTACTTTCTTGATAGACAGGATTTCCAATGGTGAGACCCTATTTTGTCAAAGGTGTAACCTGAAGCTTCTGGTTCCCAATTCAAAATCAATTTTGACTGGAGTCTTATGTCTTAGGGCACTGTCTGGCCCATCTCAGGCACAGCTGCATCTGCTACCTCTGCACCCCCTTAAACTACACCCCATAAATAGTGCTGCTCTTCAGCTTCAGGTCAGTTTGGCCTGACCTACATCTTGTCGGTGGTTGCAGATAAATTATACAGCATATCACCAGCCTTTTTGCAGTGTGTCATTCATTGATCAATCACCAATCTATTTCCAGACAGGTAAAAGAAAGTGTATCTGGTTATACGACTTTATGATGATCACTGGCAAAATCTAGGTCAGGTTGAACCAGCCCCACCCGAACCACGAGGGAAATCGCCCTACGAGGGAAATCGCCAGTGGGCCTTTGAGCATGGCACCTCACTGCATGTGCATCCCTGGGAAAGGCAGAAAAAGAGAGCCAAAGTCATATGCAGTCATGTACAGTAGCTGTGGAATGAGCCCCGGAATCAACTTCACTTGTGGAATCCAAAAATCAGCTCTACTGGAGGGTCCCAGGAATTATTTCCATTAGTGGGCCCCAAGAACCAACTCCACTTGTGGGCGCCCAAGAATCAACTCCACTTGTGGGAACCAGAGAATCAACTCCACTTGTGGGAACCAGAGAATCAACTCCACTGGTGGGCACAGTAGAATCAACTCCACTGGTGGGAGCCGCAGAATCAACTCCACTGGTGGGATCCGGAGAATCAACTCCACTGGTGGGATCCGGAGAATCAACTCCACTGGTGGGATCCGGAGAATCAACTACACTGGTGGGATCCGGAGACTCAACTCCACTGGTTGGCTCCGGAGAATCATCTCCTCTGGTTGGCTCCGGAGAATCAACTCCACTGGTGGGCTCCGGAGAATAAACTCCACTTGTGGGCTCCGGAGAATCAACTCCACTTGTGGGAGCCCATGAATCAACTCCACTAGTGGGCCCCCATGAATCAACTCCACTAGTGGGCCCCCATGAATCAACTCCACTAGTGGGCCCCCATGAATCAACTCCACTGGTTGGCCCAGGCACTCAAGTCAAGCACTTAAGTCAAGAGGCATTAATCATTGATATCTGTGATGCTTTTAATGCCATTGTATTTTTCTCTGATAGAACAATAATTAATGAAGAATTAAAATTCTACCCAAAATATAAAAAAATTCTTTACCTACAATTTCCGAAATTTTATTTTCATCTTACAAAAATTTTAAAAGAAAAAAATAAAAATAAAAAACTTTCCCATGCACCCCACCCTTTCCACCACACGCCCCACCAATAACACCCAAAACCCCTACTTCCTAAAAAAGGGGGTTTTTTCTCCTTTTTAAAACACAACCCCACACCCCAACACCAGTTTCACCATTTTTATTCTTTTTTAAATCAAAAACATTTTTTCCTTTTAATTTTTCCATTTAAAAATTAAAGTAACCCATAAAACTCAAATACCTTTTCACACATTTACATCTTAATTTTTTTCAAAAAAAAATAAAAAAAATTTTAAAAAAACAAAACTTTCATAAAAACAGAAAAAAAATTTATACCCCAAAATTTTATATTCCTAAAAAATTTTTATTCCCACCCCCCCCTAAAAAACCCATAACACACCAATTGTTAAATTTTTATTACAAAAATAAAAAAAAAAAATAAATACATAACAAGGGGTAAACCTTAGGCGGACTGGGAAAAGGGTTTTCGGGCCCAAGGCAAAAAACAAAGCGCCCCCAAGGAAAAGGGGCCCACCCACCTCAGCCCCCCTTTCCTCCCCTGGATAAGGGGCGCCTTCCCGTCGTCCCGGCCCTGCCTTAAGTCATCCTTTACTTAGATAAATTTATTTTCTTTTATCTTATTTTACAGTTACAGTCAACCCGGGGTCAGCACAAGAAATTTGTAGGTTTGTTCTTAAAAGGGGTTTTTTCCCCCAAAGCTGTTTCACAGAGCTTGTTTCACAGCCGGTTTCGGGCCACATTCCCGTTCAGGCTTTTGGGGGTTTTTCTACAGCAGTGTTGCAATGGGCTCTGTTTCCCAGCTGAGCCGTTAGAGGGGTTTGAAAGGGGGGTAGAAGCAACATAGCTCTAAAGGATAAAGTTTTCAGTAAGAAAATAAACAAGTTACGTCTGCAATAAGACACAGGGGGCTTAACTCTCCATTTTGGCCAGGGTGACAGAGAAAAGGGGTGGCAAAAACTAAAAACCTTCTGTACAAGAAGGAAAAAAAAACCCCAAACAGTGAAGAAAAATTAGAACAGAAAATTTTTTGGGTAAAAAACAATTATTTACCTTTGCCGCAGTTTAAAGCAATAAATGTGGTGATATACTCCTTTGATTTAAACGTATGCGTTTGGGAACAGGCACTTTTTTTTTTTTTTTTAACCCCAACAAAAATTTTTTTCCCCCCAGAATATACATTAAGGGTAACACCCCTTGGAACATGTGTTTGCTGTCTTTAAAACCCCGTCAGAAAATTTCACCTCACTTTCTGCCGAAGGAAAAATATTGGGACTGGAAAAATTTTGGTTATTCAGTGGGCCCAGGAAAGGGTTGGTTTCCCGTAAAGGGATGTAAACCAGGGCCACCTCCCGAATTATTTAATGTAAAATTTATTCACAGTAAATATATACCAGGTATAGTAACTCTATATATCAAGTGAGATACTACAAATGACAATGCTGCAAGTCCAGAGATACTCAACGTTTCCGGGCTATACCTCCCTTTGAAGGGAAATCTGGTGGCACATCTGGGGGGGCTGAGCGAAAAACATGCAACACCACTAGAGGAGCATGGGAGAGCAAAGGTGCCTAGTGCTAAATTAAAAGGGCATAATCAAGCTCTAACATCATGCTCCGAGTCATAGCCAACAATGACCTCCATTCTTAGGTTCAAGTCGTATGTAACTTGGGCGTTTGTAACTCGGGGACTGCCTGTGTATCTGTTTTTCGGTATATAGCCACCATTGCAGATACGGCTAAAAAAAACATCACTCAACTTTCCTAGTCTCCTGAAAGAAACATTTGTTTTCAGTTGAAAACCCGAATTTACAAAAACCAATAAAAAAAAGACAATGTCATTTCTTTTCACATAGGACATGAAATCAATAAACCTTACCCTCTATCAAAAAGGAAACCAAAAAGATTAAATTTTCCAAATTTTTACTACTTTTAAAAACAAAAGTTTTACAACATTTTATCATATTTGGGAGCATTTCCCTTAAAAGTAGGACTTGGGGCGACGTTTTGGTATCCCTTCCCGAACGTCTCCAATAGTTGGTAGGCATTTTGGCCCCTTCCTCCTGACAGAACGGGTGTAACGGCCATTTTTTGTAGTCCCCCTTTCCCTTCACCGGTCTTTTCAGTTTTTGCCCAAAATTTTTTAAAATTTAGGTTTGAGTTTCCAAGGCTTTTTTAATGGCACAACAAAACTTTTTAATTTGGGTTCCCCTTTAAAAAGCCATTTTTGGTTACCATTTTGGCAGTATGCCCCGGGCCCAATTGTCCTTTTGGGGGGACCCTTTTCCCGCCTAACCCCAAAAATTTCCCTGGCTGATGTTTTTTGGAAATTTTGGGCCTTTATTTATTCCAAAATAATCTTCTTTCCTCTGTGCCACAAATTTTGGGAGGTGCACCAGCCCCCTGCAGAAAAAACCAGCCCACAACATGCTGCTGCCACCCCCGGTTTCCCCAAGGGGGGATGGTTTTTCTTCCAAGCTTCCCCTTTTTTTCTCCAAACGGAACGAGGGTTATTAGGGGCCCAAACAGCCCAATTTTGGTTTTCATAAACCCACAGGAAAATGCCCCAAAAAAAAGTGGGTCTTTTTTCCCTTTGTTTGAAATTTGCAAGAAAAAAAACCGATTTTACATGTTTTATTTACCGTAATTTTCGTTTTCTTCTGGGGAAATGATACACAACCTTACAAGGTTCCGCCAAAATTTTCAAAAGGGCTTTTGCTTTTTTTTCTTGGGTTAAATTTGCACATGCGGCCCAAAGCAATTAAATTTCCTCGGGGAACACAGACCCCTTTCCCCCTTCCTGAGGGGTTATAAAGGGCGGGGCAATCCCATCTTGTTTGTACTTGCGTATAATTTTTTTGTACAGAAAAAAAGGGGAAACCCGGGTTTTTCGGGAAAAATTTGGGCCCCCAAGGATGACCCAAATTTGTCCCAATTTCCACAATTCTTTTCCAAAATCAAGCGATTTTTTTAACTTTTCCCACGATTTTACACACAGAAGCATTTGTTTTTTTTTCGTGTGCCATAAAAAAATCCAAAAGGTTGTCTCTAACTCAGATGTTTCCCAAAAAACCCATAATCAAATCCCCAAAAGACATGACATTGGCTGTCCCAAAATTGTTTTAAAGGCATAGAAAATCCTAGTGAAAGTAAATTTTTTATTTTGGGCAGAAAGAAATACAAAAGCCTGTAATGGGTGTCCCCGCGACCCCTGTGTCGGGTTATGGGCACACCCGCACCCTGGTGGCATCTTCTGCTGCGAGCGGCGCCACGACCCGGCCCTCCGGCTGCGGGCGCGCTCGCGGCTCTGCTGTCTACTCACCTCACCGCGCTCCTGTTCCCCGGCGGTACTGCATCTGAATTTAAAGGGACAGCGCACCAATGTTTGGGTTTTTCCCACCGGGCCGGTCCTAAATTTCGCCCTTTTTCCGGTTCCCCGAAATTGATAGTGCCCTGTGCCTTAAAGGAAAGCTTCCCCGTATATTTTGGTCAAACTAGTACCTACCGTTTGCCTCCGCCCCCTGACCACAAACCTTGCCACCTGCCTCCCCTGTCCCCGATACAACTTGCTTCATATTTTGACCACGCCACACCTCGGCGCCACCGCAACATGTCACATCGGGGTACGACCGGTCAATCCGCCCAGAAGCCCACCCGTTTTGGGCGGGGGCTCTGGGAAAAACCGGACCTACTTAAAACTCCGCCCCGGGAGCTATACCATCGCTTGCGGTGGTCCAGAGGATCCACATCTCTGGGTTGTCTCTTGGTAAGCCGATCCTGACAATGCCTTACAAAATATCTCCTATTATTCTGGCATTTAGCAAATATACATAATTTTGGTAATACTAATTGACCTACAAAGGGTAAGGTTTATTCTGATGAAAGTCAGATATAAAAAACATGCATATGTGTTTTTTTTATATAGTGCATGTAAACTTCTGGTTTCAACTGTATGTACTGTTATTCATAAGAAAGGGAATTTCTCTCTTCACAACTGCACAGATTTTTCATTTAAAAGTTTTGGAAAGCTGAATGTCTGCTATGATGGTGTTTACCCAAAATTCCACATCTGTATCTGTTTATATAGGTAAATAAGCTGATATAATTAGTAGCCGACCTATTCTGAATCAATATTATTCTGGTTTCATTCTACAATATTATATTAAAGTAAAGCTGTTAAACAGAATGACCTACTACATACAACTGCATCAGAAATGATGAAGACTGGAGGAGTGTTGGGGTTTTCCACACTGCAAATCTGCATATTAAGGGTTTGTGGCTACTACTTACTGGTGACATTATGGTGGTGCAAAATGGACTTGGCCAGGGGGCCCATAGGGAGTACAAATGGGTTTTGCGACGGGGCCCGAGCCACGTTGTGAAACAAGGATGCCTGCTGGCCGGTAGTTATTGAGGCCGCCGTGGCCCCATTGACTGTAAACTAGGCAGCGGTGCAATGAAGCTTCAACTAAACTTTTGAATAAATGTAGGTTTGGAAATATTTTTATTTCTGACCCTAGCCCTAAACCTAACTAGGATCCTAACTCAAAGTGTGGGTTAGAGGTTTTTAGTGCTTTGTAAGTTTTTAACTACCTTTCCCGCACTTCTGGTCCAGAGGCAGTCTCGGTCCAACGTCTCTTCAGGCCTGATATCACACTAGGGTTCTAACCAGGTGGCATTCTTGGTCCGACATCACATCAATGCAACATCAGGTTTCCATATCCGACTGTAATTGATGTTGGCAGTGGACCGAGAACGCTGTTGGACTAGAATCGTTGTAATGCTAACCTAAACCAATTAAAAAATCCTAATCCAAACCCCAACTTTGGGCTAGGTTTATGGGGTTTTTTCTCTTTTTTTTTTTTTTTTTTCGATTTTCACCAAAAATCTATTTTGGTTAACCCAAACTGAATGGTTTGGATTTGGATTGAATTTGACCTTGACCCAAATCTGAAGTGCAACTGGTGCACTTTCGAAACTTTTTGCTTAGCTGCTAGAAAATGACCTTTGTAATAGTGTGAAGGGGATGCTATGTTTTTTTTTGGGGGCCAAAGGACTTTTCCCCCCATGAGACAGTTGGGAAAGGTTCACAGATAAGCGTCAAGATCCACATACTTGGGACGAGATTTACATTGCTGCAGTTTGACATGAGCCTCGGAAAATTGTCCGTCATCTAAAACTTTGTCCAGATGCCAGAATATTGCTTTGAAAACCCTGTTGGTTAAATAAAACTGTTGATTTAATTACGGAATATACTGTGCATTAAATCTGATTGTACTATGCAAAAAAAAAGCAAAGTTATGTGCAAATAAATTAAAAATGACTGAAAAATACTGGTCGGATTCCAACTCAAAATCCGAACAGTACGTGTGCTTTTCCACGTGGACAAAGCCTACTGGGGGAGAAAGAAAATAAGTTATTGCTAGACACCGGCCTCGGGGGCTTATCTTCTGTAAAAACAAAGGGTTGGAAATGTATAATCCAAACATGGGCAATCCTGGAAGTAGAGAAAGAAGATGAAAATAATAAAATAAATAATATTTATAAAAAGTGACGAATTTAAAATAATATCTATATAAAAAAAAAACATCAGGGAATATCTGGTTTAACTCCACATGCATCATGGGGCCAACCATTCCCGCTAGAATTGGCAAGTTTTCAGGGCTGTCCGTTCATCTAATAAATAAAGGGGTCACCGTTTAAATAGAACCTGTCACAGTAGTTTTTTGCCCCCCCCCTGGCTGAGGGACAGAAACAAGCTAGTGTGTCAGACCTGCTGTTTTTCCATCGCTGTGTCCCTTTTTCTGTAGAGATGCGTGTAGTTTATTCGTTTATTTAATGCTCAAATGCTGCAGTTTTCCAGCCAGAAGCAGTCATGTTCGAGGAGTCCTTCAGAGAGTCAGGTTTTTTTCAAACCCTGCCCACCTGAGGCTGAGCCCCCGGCCCACCTCTTAACTGACAAACCTATTACTTTGAATAGGTAGAACAGGGGCGTACGCAGCAGAATCAGTTCGTGGCAACGAGCCCCGATTGAGATCTGCCTGTGCCCCGAGTCTCGGGGCGGCTCCAGGCCGCTGCCGCGTGGGGCCTGGAGAACTCATTGTCTGGGCGGGCGGCGCCTGCCGATTAGTCCCCCGGCGCCGCCGCTATTCGGCGATCGTTAGTGTCCTAAGCCACTGACCATCGCTAAGCTATCGGCTTAGGCGGCTTATGAACCTTGGCGACTACAGCGGACGCGCCGTGACGCACATACAGTTAGATTGCTTCAGCGGAGCATAGGAGCTCAGCGAGTAATCTGTGGCCGCAGTCAGTATGCGGCTACCTGTGCGTCGCCGAGTCACAGCCCCATGCGGCTTGCCGCGTCACAGACGTCCTGCCCGTCGCCATAGGCCTGTTAACGTCACGAAGTGCGGGCCGCAGAAGAAAAATACCGGAGCAGCGACAACGGCAGTGGGAGCGAGGTCATGTAAGGGTTCTTACAGGGGTATATACATTTATATTATCGCAATTCATGCTGGGGGTGGCCTAGTTAACATACTTGTTATAGTGTGCAGGGAGGGGGGCTATTATCTATCTATTGTTAATGATGTGGCAGGGAATGGTAGCTATAATCTATTTTTTAAATGTATGCAGGGAGGTGGGTCTATTATTTATTGGTTATATTATGCAGGGAGTGGGGGCTATTAACTAATAGTTGAAAAGAGCAGGGAGTGGATGCTATTATTCTATGGAGTATTATGTGCAGGGAGGGGGGCTGTTATGCTATGTTAGTATTGTGCCGGGAGGGTGGGCTATTATCTACTGTTATATGTGCAGGGTAGGTGGGGGGCAATTATCTACTGTTATATGAGCAGGAAGGGGTGGTCTATTAACTACTATGAGTATGTATGCAGGGAGGGGGCTATTAATCTACTGTTATATAGCAATGGAGTGGGGGCTATTATCTTATTGTTATAATGTGCAGGTGAGGAGGTGCTATTATCTATTTTTTATCTTTGCATGGTGAGGTGATGCTTTATCTATTTGTTATATTTGCAGGGATGTGGGGCTGTTATCTATTGTTATATTGTGCAGGGAGGGGTGGCTATTATCTAGCTGTTTATATGGTGCAGAGAGGGGGGCTATTATCTACTGTTTTAGTGTTGCAGTGGGAGGGATTGCTAGTTTAATCTACTGTTTATATGTACAGGTGGAGGGATGCAATTCTCAACTTTTTATATTTGCAGTGTAGGGGTGCTAATTATCTGAACTGTTTATATGTCATAGGAGGGATGTTATTATCTAACTGTTATATTGTTGCCTGGAGGGAAGTATTAGTCTACATGATATATTGTGCGAGTTGAGTTGTTGGCGAAATATCTACTGTTATAATGTGCAGTGGGTCGTGTAAGATAAATATACGTAACTGTATATATGTGCAGTGTGATGGGGGCTAATATGCTACATTCATATGTGCATGGAGGGTGTTGCTATTAATCAACCTGTATAGTATGTGACAGTGTGATTTGGCAAATTAACTACTGTCATATGTTCAGTTAGGATCTATAACTAGCCTACATATGTCTGTGAGGGCCTATAATCGATGACCTACATATGAGCTGTGATGCCTATAAGCTACCTAAATTAATACACTTGTGCTGTGGGGCCAAATAGCTTATCTATAACCCGTGCTGTGGGACCTAAACCTCCCTAAAACCTGTGCTTGGTGGACCTAAACCATCCATATATACCTGTCTGGGGTGTACCTAAACCTGGCTATAAACCATGCTTGGGGGGACCTAAACCTGGGCTATAAACCTTCTGGGGGGACCTAAACCTGCTGTCCTATATACCTGCTTTGAGGACTAAACCTTGGCTATATACCTTCTGGGGGACCTAAATCTCCTATATACCTGCTGTGGGGACCTAAACCTGCCTATATACCTGCTGGGGGGCCTAAACCTGCCTATATACCTACTGGTTAGATCCATTAACTATCCTATATACCTGCTGGGGTACACACAAAAACCTGCCTATATACCACCTGGGGGATTCCAAAACTTGCCTATAAACCCTACTGGGGTATCCATACCTGCCTATCTACCTACTGGGGGACATAAATACTACACACCTACCTACGTGAGATATATAAAGTATATATCCAACCTTCTTGTGGCGTATAACATTACTTGGGGGGACCCATTACCTTCACGGGGAACACATAATATACTGCGTTGTGAAGTCGCTTAATAGTCCGTTAAGGCGGCCGGTAGTTAAGGCCTCAGCTCAATCAGGTTGATAAGAGATAGCAATCGACTGTACCGGCTGACTCCATTCGGGCGTGACCTGTTTTGTTAAGCCAGTTGTTAAGGTCCTCAAGGACGATTGTTAAGGACCGAATAGGCAATTTACTTTCCGGGGACTACCTGCCGATGGTCCCTTGACTGCTCGGTTGTATGTTTGTGGGGTTTTGTGTTGTTTGTGGGTATGTGTAGAAAGAGGAAGGGAAGGATGTGAATTGTGTATGTTGGGGGAAAGTGTTTGTTGTTTGTGGGTGGGTTGGAGGGGATTTGATGGAGGGAAGGAGGTGGTTCCGATTTTTCACCGTGGGAGCGGCCGCACGAGTCAGAGTCGGGAGGATGCAAGGACGGATCGTTTACCCAAGCACTGTCTCCTCCCCTGTAAAGTACAGACTCACGGACGGAGCGCCGAACATACACCTGAGCAACGCAGGGTGGCGTGTACGCTCACGCTTTCATCACGCCCCTGCGTCGCTGGGTCTCCTAAGCTGGCAGCTCTGCCGCCTGGAGTGTCCCGGGGCCCCGCGATACTGCGTAAGCAGCCGTGATTACAATCATGCTGCTTACACCACGTTCACGAAGCTGCAAGACCTGGACGGCGGCGGACCGTGCCTCATTAAGTGAGTATTGTTTTTTTTATATTAATTTTTATTATTAGGTAAGGGGGGAAAGGATATCACTGTCTACAGGGGGGCATATAATGGCTAAAGGTGGCAAGACACTGGCTACAGAGCCTGTGCATAATGGCTAATGGTTGCAAAGACACTGGGCTACAAGGTCACATATATGGCTAAGGTGGCATGACACTGGCCTAAAGGGGGCATATATTTGCAACAGGGGCACAGTACACTGATTACAGGGGGCATATATGGCTAAGGGGCATGACACAGGAGGCTACAGGGGGGCATATATTAACTACAGGGGGCAAGACACTAGCTACAACGGGGCATATATGTCTACAGGGGGCATATATGGCTAAAGGGGGCAGACGCTGTCTACAAGTGGGCATATATGGCTAAGGTGGGCAATGACACTGCTAACAGGGGGGGGCAAAAAAAATAATAATAACTTACAGGGGCAAACACTGGCTACAACGGGACATAAATGGTCTACAGAGGGGGCAAGACACTGGCTACAGAGGGGGAATATATGCTAAGTTTGCAAGACACTGCTACAAGGGGGGCATATAATGCTTAAGGGGTCAGACACTTGTGGCTACAAAGGGCACATATATGGCTAAGGGGGCATGACACTGGCTACAGGACAGGGGTCATATATTGGCTAAGGGGGCAAAACACTGGCAACAAGGGGGCATATAAGGCTAGAGGTGGCATGACACTGTCTACAAGGTTGACAAATATGGGCTAAGGGGGCATACACAGGCGTACAGGGGGCATATATGGCTTAAGAGGAGGGCAAGACACTGGCTACAACAAGGGGCATGATAAGGCCTAAAGGGGCAAGACACACTGGCTACAGTGGGCATATATGTCTAAGGGGGCATGTCACTGGCTTACATGGGGCATATATGGCAAAGGGGCCAATATCAAACTTCGGGCTACAGGGGGGGCATATATGGCTAAGGAGGCATATCACTGGGCTAACAGGGGGCAAGTTATTGGCAAAGTGGGGCATATCTCTCGGCCTAACAAGGGTGACATATATGCTAAGTGGTTGCATATCACTGGGCTACAGGGTGCATAATCACTGGCTAAGGGGGCAAATCACTGCTAAGGGGGCATGTCACGTGGCTACGAGTGGGAGCATGTCACAGAGCTACAGTGGGCATATATTGGCTAAGGGGGCAATGTCACTGGCTACAGTGGGGCATATGTGTCTAATTGGGTCAAATCACTAGGCTACAGGTGCATATAATGTGGCTATGTTGGCAGTAAACCTTGGCTCCAGGGGGCTAATAACCAGACCTACAAAGTGAGCATATTAACAGGCTACATGGGGGCATAATTACTGGGCCTAAAGGGGTCATTAACCTAGCTACGAGAGGGCAGTAACCGTGGATAGATGGGGCTAATAACCTGGCTAGAGGGGGCTGCAGGAGTCGGGCTGATGATGTGACAGTGGGCTACTAACAGGCTATAGGGGGGCAACAATTTTACCTACAGAGGGGGTAATGTATTCCATTAGGGGCACTATAAGATGTGGAGTTTTTGTATAGAGATAGGGTAAATTTTAAGAGAAATGCTGATAAAATGAGGAGATCAATATGTTTGTATTTGTACATTTTTCATTGAATAGGTTTTTGTGGACGGTAGAAGTCGATCATAGGCGTTCAGGTGGACAGAGTGGAGAAAGAAGAAGAGAAAGAGAACAACTCTTCAGGAGAACGTTCACTGCTGTAAGACAACTGTAAATGGTATACTAGCGAATGTAATCACTTGATATTGCCTCCTTGAGCGTCTACATACAAAAAAGGTTTATCTCTGTAAATAATACATTCCGCAGTTACAGCAATGATTGCGCAACACAAGTCACGGAGGAGCACCCAGCCCTACAAAGAAAAACTTAAGGGCCCGAGCCCGGGCGGCTGATTTATGTGGACCCTAGCAACGCCCCTTGTTATAAACATGGTAAATAAAACGTGTCATTGGGCAGAGGCTAGGCCTTTGGTGGGTGGAGCTAACACCTGCACATGAATAAAATTTGAGGGTGGTAAATGCTCTATAAAACAGCTGCATATCTTATAGAAAAAGTGGACATACACAGGAAGCGCTGATTGAACAGCATTACTGTACACTGCTTGTGTCTGACCTCTGCAAGAGGGGGTCAAACCTATTGGCCATTTTTCCCTTTAGCTATGATGTGAGTCTTTCCGACAATAACACATGTGAACAATAAAACCAACAGTTTCAGAATTCAGCTTAGGACATGAATGGAGTTTGTAAGCCCTCTAAAAATGTAATTGAAATGGCAGAAAAATGAACCAAAGATAACTTTACAATTAGAGTTCATTATTAACTAGTTGACAACTGCCCCCTTACTATATAAGGTGTTTTGGCCATCTAAGAGGGGTCTTTCCATTTAATAGCAGTGTCTGCTGGTAATGGCCATGGTTTACCGACGCACCACCTTATGTGTCTTTCAATTGAGGCAGAATGGAAGTGTTTTGCCACAGTGAAGCTTATTCCTGATCAGACGTCTTATAATACTGCATTACTGGCCACTACTGGAAAACACGACAGAGTTGTACTGGGTAAACACAACAAGACAAGAGTGCAAGTGTGAATTTTTGAAAAAAGGCCTGTATTGAAGGGTAAAGTCATACATATTTTTTTTTGCAAATTGCTTACTTTAACAGTAATTAGCCCTTCCAGCCGCATGTGCTGTGAATACCTCTTTAACTCTGCATGACCGTTTAAAAATGGCCATGCAGAATGCGCAGCTGCACACTAATTGTGCAGCTGCAGAAGTGGAGAGCCAAGCTCTCCAATGAGATGGCGGGGATAGTTTATTACCATCCATTGTATTCTCATTGTTGTCTAATATCAGCACTCAAATGAACCACTGTAATAATATATAGAAATGAAGTATTGCTGCTTCCTGGGAGTCATGTGTCCAGCATTGTGCCTTTTCGACCATGGTTCAGCACAGCAATCATAATATGTGTCTAATTATCCCCTTGTAAACAGCGGCTAATATATCAACCTCAGTTACAGGGAGAGTCAGCAAGAAATGAAAAAAAAAGATTTTCTGAAAATGCTCCCCAGAGGACTTTTTCTGACTGTATTGGGGGCTCAGAAATGAAAAATATTTAAAAAAAAATAAAAAAATGGCAACTTTTAGCCCTTCCGTCAACTACCCTAAAACTTTAGATCATCTATATATAAATGTCCATGATGAAAAGTGACAATTACAAAACTTATTTCAGCGCCACTTTTGCGGTTTAATAAATATGGGAAAAACATTTTGTCCCCATTTTTCTTAAGTATATTAAAAAGAAAAAACCTAATTAAAAAATTACATAAAAATAAAGTACCTAACAATATCATGTAAACAAAGGCAGAATTTTTTTTAGAATTACTCGCGATGCTACGAAAAATCGGTATATAGCATTCCAACCTGCATGTACTTACAGAATCTCACAAAAGGGAGTGCACCTCTCACATTTTTGTAAATATTGTATTGCATCTTTTCATGACACTGAAGATATGACACTTGTATACAATGTAAAGTTGTCTGTGTTCAGCTTGTATAACAGTGTAAATTTGGTGTGCTCTCAAAAAAACACACTGCAATGTCTAAACTGCTGGAAACACAAATGAATACACCCCTAAGTGAGAATGGACAAATTGTGCCCAAAGTGTCAATATTTTGTGTGGCTACCATTATTTTCGGGGACTGCCTTAACTCTCTTGGGCATGAAGTCACTAGCATCCTCTTCCGCTCCTCCATGACGGCATAACGGAGCTTATGGAGTTTAGAGACCTTGTGCTCCTCCACCTTCCGTTTGAGGATGCCCCAGAGATGCTCTTTAGGGTTTAGGTCTGGAGACATGTTTAGTCAATCCAGCACCTTTACCCTTATATTCTTTAGTAAGGTAGTGTTATCTTGGAGGTGTGTTTGGGGTCATTATGTTTGAATACTGACCTGCGACCCAGTTTCTGTAGGGTGGGGATCATGCTTTGCTTCAGTATGTCACAGTACATGTTGGCATTCATGGTTCCCTTAATGAACTGTAGCCTCTCCCCTCCCCCCACCATCCTCCCACAGCTGGCAGCACTCATGCAGCCCCAAACCATGACACTCCCACCACCATGCTTCACTGTCAGCAAGACACACTTGTCTTTGTACTCCTCACCCGGTTGCTGCCACACATGCTTGACACCATCTGAACCAAAAAAGTTAATATTGGTCCCATTTTACCACAGGACATGTTTCTAGTAATCCATGTCTTTCGTCTGCTTGTCTTCAGCAAACCGTTTATGGGCTTTCTTGTGCATCATTTTTTAGAAGAGGTTTCCTTCTGGGATGACAGCCATGCAGACCAATGTGATGCAGTGTGTGGCATATGGTCTGAGCACTGACAGGCTTACCCCCTCTTCCTCCTTTTTAATCTCTGCAGCAATGCTGGCAGCACTCTTACATCAATTTTGGAAAAAAAAAAAAATCTCTGGATATGATGTTTAGCACGTGCATCTACTTCTTTGGTCGACTGTGGCGAGGCCTGTTCCAAGTGAAACTTGTCTTCTTAAACCGCTATATGGTCTTGGCAACCATACTGCAGCTCAGTTTCAGGGTGTTGGCAATCTTCTTATAGCCTATACCATCTTTATGTAGAGCATCAATTCTTTTTTTTCTGATCCTTAGACAGTTCTTTGCCACGAGGTACCATGTTGAACTCCCAGTGACCAGTATGATAGAGCGTGAGAGCAATAACACCAAACTTAATACATCTACTCCCCATTCACACCTGAGACCTTTTGACACTAAGCAGTCACATGATATTGTGGAGGGAAAATGGCAAATTGGGCACAATTTGTCCATTTTCTTTTTGGGGTGTACTCATTTATTTTGCCAGCTGTTTAGACGTCGATGGTTATCGAGTTATTTTGAGGGCATACCAATGTTAGACCATTATTCAAGCTGTACAGTGACTACATTATATTGTATCAAAGTGTCATATCTTCAGTGTTGTCCCATGAAAAGATATAATACAATATTTACAAAAATTTGAGAGGTGGACTATAACTGAGGAGTGAAGTTGAGAGGTTTGAATACACTAAATCTGTACTTAATACGATGCTTGTGACAGGCATGGATCTATGTTTTATGAATCGGTATCATGCACATGAGATTTCTGCCAGTCTACAGAACTCTGAGCATTGTTCATTAATCCACCAGTGCCGTAGTTAATACCAGCCTGTGGACTCATTGTTGCCATGCATCTGTGTGCATTCAATTTCATGGCTGTTCCACAATTCATGCTCAACTTGCCTTATGTTACTGAGATACCTATGTGAGTTGTAGTTAGTTTGGGGGCCGCTTTGCAGAGCTGATAAATTAATTCTGAGCTGTTGTCAAGTCGCCTCTTGGGGATTGTGAGGTCTCGCTAGAAATATCACCTTTGATAAACATGTTTATGAAAAGTTCGGTAACATAATCAATGTTGCTCACCTTACAGCAGTAATGTAAACGGAAGAGAGAAAACAGATACTTGGCTAGAGGTAATCAGGTAAATAAAGACTTTTACCAAATACATAGCTCTTCTGATTTTGCTTCTCTTCAGAGTTAGAAGAAGATCTTATCTCCTGCTTTTGCACACAAGTTTCTCCTATTACCAGCCACCTCTCTCTTACAGGCTGTAGCAGTGGTCAGGATGGGGGATGTCACTCCCTGCTGTGTTCCTTATCTTGAAAGACAGTAGCTTGTTTACATTACTTACTGACAAACTTTAACCTTTTAGAGGTCTGAAGCCTTTAGCACTGCAGTTTACAAACCACCAGCACTCATGTCACTCTAACAGGATCAGATAGGGATAGCAGAGCTGATATGCCAATCACTGCTATAGAACCACCTACAGCCTGACCAGGAAATGAGAGTCTAAAGCTGGCTGTGGCTCTATAGAAAAACATGGTGAGTCAACCCCTTTAAATTTCTTGATAAGTGGTTGAATGAATTGCAGATCTACACCACAGGGACATTGAAATTTAATAACTGCACAGTTTTGACTTGGAAATTCATGCTGCCACAATTTAAAAACCACAGGTGCAGGGTTGTGCCACAGACGCAGGCTGAAACACGCCATGTGTTCCTACCCTCGGTTAGCTAAAACCAGGTTGCATTAGCAGAAAAGGTTTTAATTTTCACGGCAGTATTAGAATCGGACCTCTGCTGAGGGCTGACACATTTTCTGCTTCCTCGAACAGATGGACATTAGAAGTCAAGTGAGAACCATCAGAGAACAAACAACCAGCAACCTTTGCTGGAAAAACTTAAAGGGGTTGTCTCACTACATTGATTCATCTTACTTCAGTCCTGTTTTCTTGGTTTCATTTTGAATTCAGGGGCGTGTTTTACTGGCTTCTACTAGGCTTAGTAGAAGCCAGGTCCGTAAACATAGCAACCAGTGCTGGCAGCCTATCAGGAGAGATTGAACAGGTCTGTAGCTATAGTGGAACCTGAGGGGCTGATGCAGCTCATACAAGAGGGATATCTAGGAATAGGTAGGACACTGTTAATTGGGACCTGTATTTCAAAGGACTTGTTTTTGCAAGATCTTTAACATAAAAAGCAATCTTTGTAGTGAGACAACCCCTTTAAGCTGCTGGTGGCAGCATTCTAGACTGAGGAATGTTTTCCTGGCATTCTCTGGGCCACTTATCCATGTGGAAGGCATTCTCAACCGATTCGGCTATGAATCCATCCTTGCAGATCACATACACCCATACAAGTGGATTGTCTTCTGGAATGAATGGGATCTTCCATAAAAACAATGCAAAATTTCACATGGCTAGAGATGTCCAACATTTAGTGGAAGATAAAGACTCCCAAGTACTCTTACCCCGGCACAAGCTATATGACCAGTCCAGCTAACCCTCCATTATTATTATTTATGGTTTAGAGCTCCCTTAGTTTCCAGAGCGTCTGTACATTTGTAGAAAGGTTTATATATAATACATAGAGTCAAAACAAACAGAGTACAAGCGCAGAGGTGACAGATAGCTAACTAACAACACAGTCCAGAGGGAGAGAGGGCCCCTGCCCCGTTAGGGCATTACAGTCCTACAGGGAAGGAGGAAAGAGACAGGAAGGTGATGGGCAGACATGTTTTTGTGGGTGGATTAGTGGCAACGGGTGTTATTATTGGGTTTATAGCTATCCTGAATCGAGAACGAGTAAGGATGGAAGGAAGCAGTCAACAGATACCTGTGACAACCTACCAGGTTCTCACTGAGTGACTCCCAACTTGCCTTGCTGCGGTTTGTGCTGCACACGGTGACTACTCTGGATATTAGCAGGTGGCAATGTACTGTTGCTCAACTTGTGATATGTGTATATGAGAGCTTTATTAAAGCATACAGTGTGCATACGGTTTATTAAAGTAGAGTTCTGAGCACAATGGGGGGAAATATACAGTGAAGGAAATATTTCTTTGATCCCTTGCTGACTGTGTAAGTTTGTCCACTGACAAAGACAGGAACAGTCTATAATTTTAAGGGTAGGATAATTTTAACATTGAGAAATAGAATATCTAAATTAAAATCCAGAAAATCACATTGTATAAATTATATAAATTTATTTGCATTTTGCTGAGAGAAATAAGTATTTGATCTTCCAACCCACCATTATGAAAGTTCTTGGCTCCTAAGACCAGTATACATGTCCAAAGCAACTCTGTTACCTGTCTTAGAAAGTCCAACCTTTATAAAAGATTCCTGGTGCCACAGCCACAGTCCTTCAGACTCTACCTCGTACACATGGGTCAAGACCAATAGAGGCATTCTAAGGATGTCAGGGGAACAAGATCATTAGACCTGCACAAAGCTGGTATGGTCTTCTAAAGTAAGAGTTGGGTATAGGAGAAAGCTACAATAGTGAAAAAAGTGGAAGAAATAAAAAATGACTGTCATGTCGCATTGGAGTCTGGCCACATGGCAGAATCTCACTTGGGGGGTGTATGGCTTGATCGTGATGAAGGTTGAGAGGGAACAGCTTAAAACTACACGGGGGGAAAGACGATTGTTAATGTATCTCAAGAAGGCAGCTGGGACCACAGTTATCAAGAAAACCATTGTAACACATTACTCCGTAGTGGTTCTGGCACAGCCCCCTACATACATGTAAGTAAGTAAATGTTGTTACTTGGGAAATCAATAAATGAGCAGACAGCTTTACATAAAGCTTCCTGACACTGCCTCTGTCCCACTAGAAATGTGTGCAGAACACAGAAATATTGGACAGTTGCTGAGATTTCTGCATTAAATCTGTCATGTGCAAGGATAATCAATAAAATCTTATAACAGGGACTTGCAACCTTATTGTCAATATGCTTTAAAATAAACATACTTTCAAGGACAATATAAAACGTTATCTTACCATCTCGGACTTCAAAAGCTAAGCTTGTTATTTTCTGCGTAATAATCATCATTGGCCTTCAGAAAAAGAAAGAAAATTTTTACAATAATAAAAATATTCAGAAAAATAATAAATGTCAGAGTAAACAATGAGAAAAGCAAACAATATGAAAGTCAATTGCTATCTTATTATGTAAACGTATAGACTTTACTTAGTACATCTAAATATCACAGCTGTTTAGACCCTTTAAATCCATGAACGGTTATTTAAAATTCCCAATTTAGCAAAATTACACTTCCCTCATACTATCGGAAGCTTGGAGCAGTTAGTCACAGTAAGACATAACCTGTATCTTCTTTCCAGAAGACAAGCCATAGATCTCTCTGATTACCCATTTAGCGGTCTCATTGTACACTGGAGCCCCTCACTTTCCATGAGTCACATAAGTCATCTAGAAGACCATCTCCCTAGAGTCGTAGTTTAAATAAAAAATCCTTTTCCCACATTAAAAAGATCAAACATACGAACACCTTCCCTAGGTCAATAGTTATACAGCAGAAACAGACAGCACTTTAGTCACCCCAATGGCAACGTTTCAGCTCTGGACAGAGCCTTTCTCAAGCCATTGTTATGGACCTTGATTCCAGTCTAGGGTGGCAGCAACTGTTAGTTTAACCCCTTACTGCGGAGCCAGTTTTGTGTGCCTCTCTTACAGATGCCCCATTTTTTAAATCTTGTTCCATGGTTCCACTAATTGAGGAATTAACATTTTGACACTTTAAACCTATCCATGTGATTCATAAGATTGGTATTTCTCTTGTACACATTGTCATTAATATAGAAAAGAAATTTTGGTCCAAAAATGATTGTTTTATTTGTGAAAAAATTCATAGATAATCGTGAAAAAATGTTAATAAAATTAACCAATTCTCAAACTTCAAAAATTTCTGCATGGTAAGCCCAGATAGTTATTCCCCTCAAAGTATTTATAACTAGCATCTAACCATAGTATGTCTGCGGTAGTTTTGTGCAACATTTTTTTAAATGTCTTTTTTTTTTTTTTTTTTACGACATTGAGGTCTTATAAATTCTAGTAGAATTTTATGTCAAATATTTCAAAAAATTTGCAATATACATTTTAATTGACCAGTCCATTTCTAACGTGTGACTTTGATTGACCTGTAAGTTAATTACCCCCAATGCAGAGTGACTTCATCTAATAAACTAACCAACTACGATAAGCCGCAAGCACCCCTTAAAGTATTCCCAATACACATTTATGAAGGGTTTATATAACTCCATTAGTTGTTTCACAGGGAATTAAAGCAAAGTGGACAGTGTGAATTTCAAAATTTCACTTTATTTTGCAGATTTTCAATTGTTTATACCATATTGACGAAGAATACTGTAGAGATTGTGATTTCAGGGAAATACAAATTAATATTGATTCCCCATATTCTTGCCGTTTTTCAGAAGATAACCCACGATGTAGGCCCTAGTGCATTAGGTGTTCAACCACAATGCCCCCATAATAGGAGTAGCACTACTGGACTCAGGGTCTCATTTTCAATTACGATTAGTATTTTAGGGGCCATTTCAGTTTGCAGGACGACCCTAGATGATCCAAAACTTAAATAAATAACCGCCTAAAAAAAACATATTGGACAACTACAACCCCTTACGGAGATATATCCCGAGGTTTTCGGTGAGAATATCACCCCACAGGCGTTGTCACAAATTTGTTTTTTTAGTTGTTCCAGAGCTCTGAAAATAATAAACATAATATATTTTTTGTCCCGATAAACTGCAATTTTAGCATGAAAAGGTTAATTTTTACAAGAATCTTGGAAAAAAACGCCCTACAAAATTGTGTTACGGCAATTTCTATTCCAAGTTGTCGGCAATACCCTACATGTGGGAGTAAACTGCTGTTTTGGGCGCATTGCATGGGCGCGTACAAGTTGAGGGAGTGCTATGTGGCTTTTGGCGCACAGATATTGGTTGTGGTGCCATGACGCATCTCCAAAGCCGCCCAAATGTAATAAAACATGGTGAAACCTATCCAGAAGTTGCGTGGCTCCATTGTTTTGGATTCCAACGCTCCCTCAGATGTATTTGTTTTCACTAAGGGTGTATTGTTTTGCATTTTGGGCGCACGAGGTGTTTCCGTAGTTATTTTTACATTGGGGCCATGGGAAAGGGAAGGGGGGAAACTCAGTTCCGCCATGTTTTTTGGCTTCATTTTTACATATTCGCCATACGGGATAAATGACGGGATAACTTTTACTAGGGAGGTCTTTAACAATGGTACAATGGCTATAAATTTATATAGTTTTATTTTATGTTTTTATTACCTTTTACACAATAGAAGCGAGTTTTATAAAAAGTTGCCGTTTTTTAAGTTGTCGTATTCAGACAGCATAGCTTTCTCTAAGTTTTTTGCATTATTGGAGCTGGCTTGTGGCTTTGTTTTTTACGAGAATGAGGTGGATTTGTTTTATTTGATCCATTACAGGGGGCATATGAAGGCTGTTGATCACTTTTTTATTAAGGTTTTTTGTGAAGGTGCATTTTGTACAAAAAACAGCAATCCTGGTAGTGATTGTTTGTATTTATTTTTACAGCGGTCTCGTGTGCGGTATTAAATTGACATGCTAGGTTTTACTCAGCAGGTTGATACTGATTATACAGCGATACCCATTAGTATATTTGTTTTAATGTTTTTAACTGCTGTTGACCACATATAAAACACATTATTTGACAAGGAAAACACTTATTATTGTGCATCACCGCAGTCTGAGTAGCCCATAACTTTTTTATATTTTTTTTCTGTTTATGGAGCTGTATAGGGACTTTGTTTTTTTGCTGTGATAGTTGAGCTTTTTTTATTGGTAATATTTTTGGGGGACAAGACTTTATATTATCGCATTTAAAATCTGTTTCTGTGAAGGTTGGTCGAAGAAAATACTGCAATCCTAGCAGTTGTTTTTATTTATTGTTTATTTTTAAATCGTTCACCGAGCATTAACCTTGACAATTATGTTGTACTCTTTGGGTTGAGACATTACAGTGATACCCCATTTAAGAGTAGATTATTATATTTGAGAATCACCAATTTGTTTTGAAAAAAAAAGTGTTTTTAAATTTGTGTAAGAACAATATTTATATGCATCGCCTATCTTCTATATAGCCAAACTTTTTTAATTTTTCTTTTCGTATACAACTGGGTGTTAAGGACTGGTTTTTTTTGCGGTGAATAAACTATGTGACGTTTTAATTGGCCTCAGCTTTGAATGTTGATATGAGGTTAATAGTGATAGCGCTTTTTACTCCATTTATATGAGCTGTGCGGGATGAACAAAAATCGCTAATTTTCTGTGACATATTTTGGAGGGGGTTTATTTATTACGGCGTTCCCACCGTTACGGGGTTAATTAAGCATGACAGATTCATAGGGTGTGGTCGCTACGCACGCGGGCGATACCCAAAATAATAGGAGACTATATTAATTTTTGATCTTTTTTAGGGCGATTATGTCGTTTGATAAAGGTAATAGGGGATATAACTTGGTATTTAATTTATTATTTTATAGTGTATTTGTGTGTTTTACTAATTTACACATTACATTTTTACTTTTATCATACTTACACATTCCCCCAGGGGGAAATTGCAAATGAACTGATCGTCAGATCAATTCAATCAATAGGATGTCTCCATGAGCAACTTGTCTGTCCAACGACGCCTATCCCACAAGGCATTGTTGGCAACGTGACGTCACCAGACAACCCGGATGCTGTCATCCAGTGCGTCCGAGGCTGTCTGGTCGGAGATTCAGTATACCGGCGCTCAGCCCGTACTGCGCCGAGTCGGCTGGGCAGCAGGAGCCCACCTCCCTGCCGGCGCCGCGAGCCGCGATGTCGCGACCACGATTTCGCGGACATCGGGGTGGGTTAACCCCCACGGCCGAGCGCACGTAAATCCGCCGTGGGGGATTGTGCGGCATGATGGCCAGTCTGTGAATATACCGCTGGTATTCATGCCTGCGATCTTGAGTCGCGCTGTCTCGCGCGTTGTGAGCGCGCAAGATCGCCGTTGACGTACTCAAACGCAATTTTGACCGGAAATGCCCTACCTTGGGTTCTACATTGTCCGTTATAGTATGACAAATGTCGGTAAGGGGGGTTAGATATAATTTTTCCAGTGCTGCTTACTCTCCATAGTTTTTTTTTATATTATATACAGTGAGATCCACCACATCACCAAGCCATTGTCAACTTTAGATAGATCATTATCTCGGAGTCTTAAGTCATATAGAAGATTCTCTTCTCAAAGTCATTGGTTATACAGTAGATCCTCATCCTAAAGTCAATGGTCAAAGACTAATCTCTTCCCAAAGTCTGAGGTTATACAAAAGATCCTCTCATCAGTCATCGGTAAAATAGTACGATCCTCTTGTTATATGTCATACAGAAAATTCTCTTCCATGGTCTTAGGTCATATAAAAGATTCTCTTCCCAGTGTAATTGGTTGTACAGTAGAATCTACTCCAAAAGTTATTGGTTAAAGAGAAGGATGTAGTTCAACTCGCAAAGAAAGTTAATAATGCATCGATAAAACGCTCGTGTCTCGGTCAAACATCGACAGGTCACACAGGAGATTCTTCTTCTAGAGTCATTGGCCCTACAGAAGATTCTCTTTCTGGGGTCACTAGTCCTACAGAAGATTCTCTTTCCAGAGTCATTGGTCCTACAGAAGATTCCCATTCTTCTAATATGTCAATTGGTCCTACAAAATTCACCTTCTAGAGTTCATTGTGGTCCTAACAGAAGATTCTACTTTCCAGAGTCTTTGGTCCAAAAGAAGATTCCCTTCTGGGGTCTTTTGGGTCCTCCCGAATTTCTCTTTTTAGTGTCATTGGTCATACAGATGATTCTCCTTCTAGAGTCATTGGTTCTACAGAAGATTCTTCTTCTAGGGTCATTGTTCCTACAGAAGATTCTCCTTCTAGGGTCATTGTTCCTACAGAAGATTCTCTTTCTGGGGTCACTAATCTTACAGAAGATTCTCTTTCCAGAGTCATTGGTCATACAAAAGATTCTCCTTCTAGAGTCATTGGTCCTACAGAAGATTCTCCTTCTAAGGTAAATTGTTTCCTTTTTTCCAGAGTTCTCTTTAGGTCATTGGCCCTACAGAGTTTCCCCCTTCGAGTCATTGGTCCTACATAAGATTCTCCTTCTAGGTCATTGGTCCTACAGAAGTTTCCCCCTTCTAGGTCAGGGTCCTAAAAAAAGATTCCCTTCGGGGTCATTTCTTACAAAGTTTTCCTTCTAGAGTCATTGGTCCTACAGAAGATTCTCCTTCTAGAGTCATTGGTCCTACAGAAGATTCTCCTTCTAGAGTCATTGGTCCTACAGAAGATTCTCCTTCTAGGGTCATTGGTCCTACAGAAGATTCTCTTTTTAGGGTCATTGGTCATACAGAAGATTCTCCTTCAAATTTCCTTGGTTCTACAAAATTTTCCCTTCAAATTCATTGTTCCTACAGAAGTTTCCCTCTTTTTAGAGTCACTAGCCCTTACAGAAGATTCTTTTTAAAATTCATTGCCTACAGAAGTTTCCTTTCAGGCCCTTGGGTCCACAAAGATTCCCTTCTAGAGTTTGGTCTACAGAAGATTTTTCTTTGGGTCATTGTTCCACAGAAGATTCCCCTTCGGGGTTTTTTTTTCCCTACAGAAGATTTCTTTCGGGGTCACTTCTACAGAAGATTCCTTTTTTCCAGGGGTCAGGGTTAAAGAATTTTCTTTAGGTCATTTTTTCCTACAGAAGATTCCTTTAGGTCTTTTTTTTCTACAAAAGATTTCCCCCCCCCCTTTCAGAGTCATTCCTACAGAAGTTTCCCCTTTTCCAAGTCAGGGGTCCTAAAAAATTTTCTTTAGGTCTTGGGTCCTAAGAAGTTCCCCTTCTGGGGTCAGTTCTACAGAAGATTCTTTTTTTCGGGGTCATTGTCCTACAAAAGATTTCCTTCAGGTCTTGCCCACAGAAGATTCTCTTCTGGGGTCATTGTTTCAGAGTTTTCTCTTTTTGGGGTCCTTTTACAAAAGATTTTAATGATCTGCCCCTTTCCCCTTTAAAAGTCACCTGGTAGCCCAACAGAAATTCTCCCTTATTTTTAAAAAAAATTTTTTTCCCCAATTGTTCCTCAGAAGGATTCTCCTTCAGGTTTTGTTCCTACAAAGAAGATACCTTTTGGGGTCACTAAATCACAGAGATTTTTTCCAGAGTCAGGGTCCTACAAAGTTTTCCCCTTCTAGAGTTTTGGTCTACGAAGATTCTCCTTTAGAGTATTGTCCTAAAAAATTCCCCTTTGGGGGTCATTGTCCTACAGAAATTCTCTTTTTGGGTCATTGGTCTACAGAGGAGTCTTTTAATCTTTGGGTTCTACAAAAAATTTCTCTTCAAAGTCATTGTTCCTAAAAATTCTTCTTCTGGGTCATTTTTCCTACAGAAGACCTCTTTCGGGGTTTTCCTTTTTACAGAAGATTCTCTTTCCAGAGTCATTGGTCATACAAAAGATTCTCCTTTAGAGCTTGGTCCTAAGAAAATTCCCCCTTCTGGGGCATTTTTTCCTACAAAGATTCTCTTTTTAGGGTTTTTGGTATACAAGGATTCTTTTTTTGGTTTTTTGGTTCTACGAGGAACTTCCCCCAAAAGTCTGGGGTATACAAAAATCCTCCATCAGTCATGTAAAATGAGATCCTTTTGTTATATGTCATACAAAAAAATTCCCTTTCCTGGTCTTAGGTATATAAAAGAATTTTCCCCAAAGGTAAGGGTTGTACATAGATTTACTCCAAAAGTTTTTGGGTTAAAAGAAAAAGTTTCTCCATTCAAGGATGTAGTTCATACTCTCAAAGTAATAAGTCATAAAGACGCTCTTCTCGTCAAACTCACAGGTCACCAGGGGGATTTTTTTTGAGTTATTTTTCCTACAAAGTTTCTCCTTCAGAGTCATTTTTCCCTACAAAGTTTTCCCTTCTAGGTCATTGTCCAAAAAAAATTTTATCTTTTAGGGTTCCTAGGTCCTACAGAAGATTCTCTTTCCAGAGTCATTGGTCCTACAGAAGGGAATTTCCTTTTTCCGAGTAAGGGGCCTACAAAAGATTTCCCCCCAATTTTCCAAAAATTTTTTAAACAAAATTTTTTTGGTTTCCTACAGAAGATTCTCCTTCTAGAGTTTTTTGTCCTACAAAAAGATTTTTTTTTTCCCTTTTTTTGGGGTTTGTTCCTACGAAGATTCTCCTTTTGGGGTATTGTTCCTACAGAAGATTTTTTTCGGGGGTAAATAATTACAAAAAGATTCTCTTTCCGGGTCCTGGTCATACAGAAGTTTCTCCTTCGATTATTGGTCCTAAAAAAGATTCTTTTTTAAGATCATTGTTCTACAGAAGTTTTTTCGGGGTCAAAAGACTTAAGAAGATTCTCCTTCTAGGGTCATTGGTCCTAAGAAGTTCTTTTAGGGTCATTGGTCCTCAGAAATTTCTTTTGGGTCTTTGGTCATAAAGGGATTTTTTTCTAGACTTTGGTTCACAGAAGTTTCTCTTTCGGGGGGTCACTATTTCAGAAGATTCCCTTCTAGATTTTTGGCCCTCAGAAGATTCTCCTAGGGTCATTGGTCCTACAGAAGATTCTCTTCTTAGGGTCATTGGTCATACAGAGGATTCTCTTTCTAGAGTCCTTGGTTCTACAGAAGGTTCTTTTTCTACTTCTCGGGAGAGTCCAAGAGAAATTCCAACTAGTGGAAACTATAGGACAGAAGATCAATAAGCTTTTAATGGGATGTCCCTACTAGACATTTATTTATCAAAAAGGAATCCTTTAAGTGTTTGATAGATGCTATCTTTGAGACATGCATCTTGAGAACAGGCCCCCAAAACACTCTGTGCGGAATGGAGAGGATAAGTAAAATGGAAACCTGAAAATTCCTATAGGGGGGAGGGAGAATACTGCCAGTGCACCTCCTCTCCAATTCTGGGAGATTGGGGGGCCCCTGTTTTAAGAAGGAAGGGCTTTTTAAAGAAAGGTTTCTTTAAGAGTTTACCCTTTAATGTTTTAGCAACATTGGGGCGCTGTTGGAAAAGGGGTGTTTGCCAACCAGTTTTAAGGCGAAATTAAATGGTGTATGTGCCCCTGAAGAATGAACCTGTCAAAAACGGGCGTTGGTATACCTTTTTATAAAATGTATGTGCCTAACTAGGCCATAGCAATCATTGTTGCTATTTGATGAACCTACTTTAGCGCATTCAAATGTGTCTGTTGTCGTAAAATGCACCTGTTTTGGTGTACTCGTTTTTTTAAAAGGGAAATGGGGCATCAAAAAGTTTTAAACAAAAACATACACCAGAAAATTCCCAGCCTAATGGGAAGGTCACTTTTTAAATTTAATTTTGTAAAGACTAAGTTTAGAAAAAGTTTGGTATATTTAATTAGGGAAAGGGAAAAATAAGGAAAACCCTGAACACGTAAAAAACTGTATGCTCATCAAATTTTTTAATCAACTTCCTGTCAAAAAAAAACAATAATTTTTAAAAATTTGTTATTCTTTTTAAAGAACCTCAGTTTCAAGGGTCTTTTTTAAAAATTTTTCAGGGAACAAGCTGAGCTAGGGGGAAGAAAAAATAGAATTAGTAAGTATTGTACTTACCCAGAGAAATCTGTAGAATACTGTCCATAATCAAAAATATAGACTCTCGCTATTTGGCACAAGGTGAGGTATCCCAAAGCAAACACAAAGCAGTATCTGGAAATTAATAAAACATGCAATTAAAGCTTATAGTCACATATTCTGGTGTAAAACGGCTCCTGAATATATTAAAATACTTATCAACATTAGCATTTTGCATAATAAAAGTTCAACTCCTGATGTGCATATTAAACATGATATTGAAAATATATATTATCTGTGACATGCTCAATTTTCAATTAAGTTAATTAGAAATTTGAATACAGTGTATTATCGTTTTAAAGTGAAGCTGCTAACAAACCCCTTTAACCAGAATCATCTCAAAGATACTCGTAGTGTTCTGCTTCAGCTGTTCAGCTTCCTGGACTCCTGTATGTGGCACCATTCAAAAGAATGGCATATGTCAATTATGGTGCAGAACTTGGACCTGCCAACATACCCCTTGAACAAGAAGTATCTAAAAGATACCTGTGGTGCAGAACTTGAACCTGCCAACATACCCCTTGAACAAGAAGCATATGAAAGATACCCGTGGTGCAGAACTTGAATCTGCCAACATATCCCTTTAACAAAAAGCATCTAAAAGATACTCGTGGTGCAGAACTTGAATCTGCCAACATACCCCTTTAACAAAAAGCATCTAAAAGATACCTGTGGTGCAGAACTTGAACCTGCCAACATATCCCTTGAACAAGAAGCATCTGAAAGATACCCGTGGTGCAGAACTTGAACCTGCCAACATACCTAAAAGATAATCTTCATACAAAGAATAGGTTATGGTTCACCTCCGTTCATATAATGACATGCATCTATTCCACCTGTTTGAAGCGTTGCTGCTTTCCTCCGTGCTCAGGATTGCTTTGCCCACGACCAACGGACCTCATTCACGCCATAGAAAAAGGAAAAGGAAAAAATTCCTCCAATCCGGCTTTGAGTGCAAAAGCAACATTAATTTATAAGACATTGTTCGCTAACTACTTTTTACCCTTTTGTACCCATGTCTAATAAATTATTGTCGCATTTTAAATTAATGTCGCTTTTGCACTCGAAGCCGGATTGGAGGAATTTTTTCCTTTTCCTATTGCATCTAAAAGATACTCGTGGCGCAAAATTGAACCTGCCAACATACCCCTTAAACAAAAAGCATCTAAAAGATACTGCTGGTGCAGAACTTTAACCTGCCAACATACCCCTTTAACAAAAAGCATCTAAAAGATACTCGTGGTGCAGAACTTGAATCTGCCAACATACCCCTTTAACAAAAAGCATCTAAAAGATACTCGTGGTGCAGAACTTGAATCTGCCAACATACCCCTTTAACAAGAAGCATCTAAAAGATACTCGTAGTGTTCTGCTTGAGCTGTGCAGCATCCCAGATTCCTGTATGTGGCACCAGTCAAAAGCATGGATGGCATATGTCAATTATGGTGCAGAACTGCAACTCTTTTTGTCCCACGAGCGGCATGTGATGCCTCTCAGCCATTAAAGAGGTTTGCATATTATAGTGGTGGTTACTTGAGTTATCCAGGTGACCATTTCTTTTGCTGTGCCTGGTTGCATCTGTGCAGGCAATGAACTAAACATACGAGAGGGAATCGTCTTCTGGAAGTGGGGTGTAGAACAGGCTAAAGTTGAATGTCTGCAGAACCCTTCTAAAGTAGTATGCCAGCTATTGATGTTGGTGAAAGTTGGGTATGGCTCCAGTAACTTTGGTTCATGAAGTTGATCAATCTTTTGCCCATTTTGGGATAGCGGATTCATACCAACAGGCAGCTTTGACATTTTGTTTTCTTTTTTGGAAAAAAAAAGCAGCGGGAACAGTTGGTATGCTACAGTCTACAAGGAAGCTCCCGTTTCAACAAGGTGAAATGCCAATTAACATTTAACTTCATTCTGAACATCCTTGAACTGCCCGCACTGATGAAAATGTGATGAAAATTCATGGAGTTGACTGGGATTTCATGGAGCTCCTATCAGCAAATTTTACATGCACATCTGGAAACAGGGCCGCCGATAGGACAGTACAACCAGTACTGCTCTACTGGGCCGGGCGGTCTGTGAAGCCAGGGGGCCCGCCGCCGCCAGCAGGCTCCGCCCCCTTGCTTCACTGCGGCTCTCTCTTAACTGTCTCCTACCTATTCCTAGATATCCCCTCTTGTATGGGCTGCATCAGCTCCTCAGGTTGCTGTAGCTACAGACCTGTTTGATCTCTCCTGATAGGCTGTCAGCACTGATTGCTATAGCTACAGACCTGGCTTCTACTGCAGCCTAGTAGAATTCAAAGTGAAACCAAGAAAACAAGATTGAGGTAAGATGAATCAATGTAGTGAGACAACCCCTTTAATTGTATGCACGTCCGTGTGAAGCACATACAATTAAGATAAACGGCGGAGCAGGGAGAGCTGTGCGCTCCCTGCCCCTGCCGTACCTAGCTCTGCGGAGGCCCGGGCGGAAGTGACGTCATCGCGCCGCCTGCCGAGCTTCCTGTTCTCAGCCCCAAGCCTAAAGCAGAGCAGGCTTGGAGCTAGACGGAGACAACGGGGGAGCGTGGCAAGGTAAGTAAGTACCTACAGGGGGCCCTGGGGGGAGGGGGGGTTTGGACTATACCTACAGGGGAGCCCTGATACTCGGGGGGGGGGAAATAAACCTACAGGGGGCCCTGATAATGGGGGGGATATCCCTTTCAGGAGCCCCCTGATACTGGGGGGGGGGGGGAAACTATACCAACAGGGGGCCCTGATACGGGGGGGGGGGACTATACCTACAAGGGGCCCTGATACTGGAGGGGGGGGAACAAAACCTACAGGGGCCGTGATACTGGGGGTTGGGTGGACTATACCTACAGGGGGCCCTGATACGGGGGGATAGAAGCTATACATACAGGGGGCCCTGATACTGGGGAAGGAACTATAACCTACAGGGGGCCCTGATATGGGGGAGGAATATACCTACGGGGGCCCCTTTTGATACTGGGGGGAGGAACTATCCCTACAGGGGGCCCTGATATGGGGGGGGAAACTTTTACCTACGGGGGGGCCCTGACACTGGGGGGGGAAAACTATACCTACAGGGGGGTCCTTTATACTGGGGGGAGGAACTATACCTACAGGGGGCCCTGATACTGGGGGGAAACTATACCTACAAGGGGGCCCTGATACTGGGGGGGGGGGGACTTTACCTACAGGGGGCCCTGATACTGGGGGGGGGGGAACTTTACCTACAGGGGGCCTGATACTGGGGGGGGGACTATCCCTACAGGGGGCCCTTAACTGGGGGGGGGCATTACCTACAGGGGGCCCTTAAATGGGGGGGGGGACTATACCTACAGGGGGCCCTTAAACTGGGGGGGGGGACTATACCTACAGGGGGCTCTGATACTGGGGGGAGAAGTATAGTACAGGGGGGCCCTGATACTGGGGGGGGGGACTATAACTACAGGGGGCCCTGAAACGGGGGGGGGGGGAAACTAAAACTACAGGGGGGCCCTGATACGGGGGGGGAGGGGAAGCTATACTACAGGGGGCCCTGATTATGGGGGAGGAACTATACTACGGGGGGCCTGTATGGGGGGAACTATACTACAGGGGTCCCTGATACTGGGGGGGGGGACCTATACCTACAGGGGGCCCCGATACTGGGGGGGGAAACTATACCTACAGGGGGACCAGATACTGGGGGGGGGGAACTATACCTACAGGGGGCCCTTAAACTGGGGGGGGGACTATACCTACAGGGGGCTCTTATACTGGGGGGGGGACTATACCTACCGGGGGCCCTGATACTGGGGGAGGAACTATACTACCGGGGGGCCCCCTGAAAATGGGGGGGGGGGGGAGTATACTACAGGGGGGCCTGATACGGGGGGGGGGGAAACTATATTCAGGGGGCCCTGATACTGGGGGGGGGGGAGCAATACCTACGGGGGCCCAGATACTGGAGGGTGGGGAAAGCTATACCTACAGGGGGCCCATTTACTGGGGGGGGGGGGGGGGGGAGCTATATACAGGGGGCCCTGTACTTGGGGGTGGGGGGGAAGCTTATACCTACAGGGGGCCCTGATACTGGGGGGGGGGGGGGACTATACCTACAGGGGGCCCTGATACTGGGGGGGGGGGGGGGACTATACCTACAGGGGGCCCTGATACGTGGGGGGGGAAAGTTATACGTTTCAGGGGGCCCTGATACTGGGGGGGGGAGGTTATAGTTTCAGGGGGCCTATCTACAGGGGGGGGGATATTTGCTTAAAAGGGGGCCCTAATCAAACAGGGGGGGGGGACTAATCTGCCTACAAGGGGGCCCTAATCTACAGGGGGGGACTATTCTGCCTACAAGGCGGCCCTAATCTACAGGGGGGGACTATTTTGCCTACAAGGAGGCCCTAATCTCCAGGGGGGGAGGACTATTCTGCCTACAAGAGGGCCTAATCTACAGAGGGCCTATTCTACCTACAGGGGTGGCCTAAGCTACAGGGGGCCCCCATTGTATCTACATGGGAACCCTAAGCTACCACCGGGGGCCTGAAGCTGCCTATGTCTCCCCAAACTACCTAGCTACTGCCCGGTGGATGCCTAGCTACTGCCCGGGGGCCCCGTTGTACCTGCATAACGACTGAGGGAGCCCCATAATTACCAGGGGGTAATAATTACCATGTGGGCCATTATAAATGGGGAGTTTGTACATGGGGGAGGGGCACTCGTTTGGGAAAATGATAAAAAAAAAAGTGAGGAGTCTCAGGTGTTTGTGTAATAAATTCTACAGGGACGAGTGGTGGACGGAGGAAGTCATCATGGAGGTCTGGACCGAATAGATAAGAAAAGGGAAAGTGAACGACTCCTCAGACAAGATGTCACCTGAGAGGCGCTAAATGTAAGTAAACTATTTGCAAAGCACATGTGTACCTGGTAGTAACCCCTATAGGGTCACTATATGGAGGAAATATTTGGGTTTTGGTGTGATGGTTTATAATCACTGCGTATGGCGGTTATTATCAGTATTGTTATGTTGGAGATATGTGGTGGATGATGTGGCGGTATTTTTTGGTGCTTGTACTGTTATATTGTTGTTTTTTTTGTGATATTGGTTTTTTGGTATTTCGTTTAGTCAATAACATTATGGTGGTGCTGTCAGTATATGGTAGTGATAGGAGGCGGTATTAGAATTTATATTTGTTGTTGGCAATATTGGTCTGGGTATCTGGCTTTGCCAGTAACAGTATAATGGTGACATTTTTGGAATATTTGCTGGACCTTGTATAACCCCGCAAGGGAAATTAAAACCAAAACAATGGCACAATTGCATTTTTTTTTCTTGTGACCCCAAAAACAATTTTATTTTTTTTCTGGGGTGGTGATGGTTGTGAGCTGGGGGACGAGGGGAGCTGTGTCGGAAAGGCCGGGGAGGGGGAGGAGCAGGGGGTTGGGTCGGCCGGGGGGGCAGACGTTCCAGCTGTATGGGGCCCCAAAATTTCTGATGGCGGCCCTGATTGGACATAAAAGGAGTAGAAACAAAACTCGTGCCTCATCTGCTCATCTCTGGCTACATACTATTGCTTGGCCTCTGGCTGTGTTTTGAAGGTACAATCAGAACAATCAGAAGTTGACCCTGAGGTGTAAAGAAAATGATGTGTGCTTTTCCAAATTTTTGCAAATTAAAAAAAATGAAAAGTGTGGCGTGCATATGTATTCAGCCTCCCCCCCCCCCCCTCCACCCTCCTCTCCCAATACTTTGTAGGACCACCTTTAGCTACACTTGCAGTCTGTCAGGGGATTCTCCAGCTTCGACCATACCTTTTTGCTAAATAGCCCGAGTTCAGTCAGATTGGTTGGTGAAAGTTTGTGAGCAGCTATTTTCAAGTCCTGTCATATATTCTCAATGGGATTAAGGTCTGTACTGTGACTGGGCCATTGTAACACATGAATATGCTTTGAATGAACCCTCACATTGTTGCTATGGCTGTATGTTTAGGGTTGTTGTCCTGCTGGAAGGTGAACCTATGCCCCAGTCTCAAGTCTTTTGCAGCTTCTACCAGGTTTTCCTCCAGGATTGGCTTGTACTTAGCTACATCAATCTTCCCATCAACTCTGACCAGCTTCCCGGTCCTTGCTGTAGTAAAGCCTCCCGCAAGATTGATGCTGCCACCACATTGCTTCACGGTGGGGGATGTTGTGTTCAGGGTGATGTGCAGTTTTAGCTTTCCTCCATACATAGCATTTGGCATATAGGCCAAAAAGTTCAATTTTGGTCTCATCTGACCAGAGCACCATATACTTGCTGTGCTTCTCGAATTAGTGCTCTCCTTGTCTGGGCTGTCAGTTTAGGTGGACGGCTATGTCTTGTTAGGTTAGCAGATGGATTGAACAGTGTTCCATAAGATGTTCACAGTTTGGGCTATTTTTTTTTTTTTTTTTTTTTTAAACCTAACCCTGCAATACACTTTGCCACAACTTTACCCCTGAGCTGTCTGGTGTGTTCCATGGGTTTCATGATGCTGCTTGTTCATTAAAATTGTCTAACAAACCTCCGAGGTCTTCACAAAACATCTGTAGTCATACTGAGAGTAAATTGCATACAGATGTACTCTATTTACTAATTAGGTGACTTCTAAAGACAATTGATCACTAGCTGAATTTTTTTTAGGGCTATCAGGGTACAGGAGGCTGAATACATATGCAAACCATCCTGTTCAGTTTTTTTAATTTGTAAACATTTGGAAAAGTATGTATAATTTTCTTTACAATTCTTAAGTACTTGCTAGTTTGTATTGTTCTATCACACAAAATATCTTTAAAATACATTTAAAAGGGTTGTCTCACTATAAGGATTGCTTCTTTTGTTAAAGATCTTGCAAGAACAAGTTCACTTTGCAATGTTTGTACATTTAGCATTGTGTCCTTACTATTCCTCAGTTATTCACCTCATTGTATGGGCTGATCAGCTTCTCAGGTCACTATTAGCTACAGGACCTGTTTGATCTCTCCTGATAGGCTGCCAGCACTGATTTCTATATCTACAGACATGGCTTCTACTGCAGACCTAGGGGGAATAGCCGAGTAAACACGCCCTGAATTAACAGTGATAACCAAGAAAACAGGACTGAGGTAAGATGAATCAATGTAGTGAGACAACCCCTTTAAGTTTGTGGCTGTAATGTTTAAAAATAAGGAACAGTTCAAGGGGTATAAATACTTTTGCAACCCATTGTAAATATCTTCCTATTCTGGGCTTAGGAGCCCAGTGTGTGGTCTCAAGCAAGTGATTGACAGCTTTCTCTATATGAGCATGTGTACAGAGACAGACCCATCAACTGGACTCCTAAGCACAAAATAAGCAGAGATTTAAAAGCATAAAATACAGTTTTCCGCCAACATGTTAATTGATTCTGGGACGACCACTGTATGTTAAAACCATTGTATGTTGAGACCATAAGTCTATGGAAAATTGGTAGTTAGTTCAGAGACCCAAAAATGTCACCAACATAATATAAAATGAAGATTAAAGAAAATGAAGCAGATAACTAATCCCGATAAATCAAGTCCTTACATATACCGTCACAGAGAGCTGCTGGAAGCTGGAAATCACTTTCTATGTTGAGGACAGGAGCTTCTTTGGGTTTATACACAATGTACCAGAAATATAAGTAATATGATGATAAGGGCGCATCCCCACGGTTTGCCGGCCGGTATTTGTCCTGATTTGCGCCCGTCCCCCCGGCCGCGGGGGGGACGGGGGGGGGACGGCTTTTCGCCGCGATGAGCAGAGAACAGCCCTCCCCCCTCACATTGAGAAGGCATCTTTCCGGACAGAAGGATGGTGATTAATCTATGTTTGCCGCCGGACCGCCGGCGGCAAAATTCCGGACGGAAATACCCGTGCAGTGGGGATGATGCAAGGGTTTTCCATAGAGCCGACCATTGTTGCTTATTTTCGACGTTTTTCAGGCGGTCTGAAAAAAAACAGCAAACCATGCTGATAACCGGCCGAAAACCGAGCAGTGGGACATGCCCTAATTATCTAGATCTGTTTCTGGGACATTGTATCTTGAAACCACACTTAACATACTTGCAGGACCACTGTACAAGAAAAACAGACTTATAGTATAACAGTATATATCAATGTGCTCGGCTCTTCCTGCTCTTTAATGTGCTGCCATGGAAAAGGTAGGAGGAAGAGGAATATAGCACTTCGTTCCATCTAAGGATATTGTAATAACATGATCACGGGTTGTCAGTCACTAGTATTGGACTGGGGTGCCTGGGTTCCACCAATGGAGATTATTCTTGGGCGCCAGTGAAGTTGGTTTTTGGGACCCACTGTAAAGCTACTGTATATGACTCACACTCTGCCTCGTGCTTTCTGACTCTTTCTCTGCTTTTCTCCCTGAAATGTAACCCCAGGTCTGTCATGTAAAGGAACCCACCATGCCCAAGGGGCCTACTATGTCTAGGGTAAAAGTGAGAATTTTCCCTGCTTCCTTTTGGGCCAGCCTAAGCCTGGTTGTCACAGAACATCTGCAGGAGACTAACACCCCATTCAGGATACTGCAATGCGCATAGGCCACCATACGGTACCTAAGTGCTGTCCCATATTACACAGTGTCCATAATACAGTGTCCAATGGAACATGGCATAATTTCGGATGAAATATGCAAGGAAATCAGAAGATCTCAACTACGATATCAAAACAAGTGCGGGGCCCCGTCCTGATCAAAGGGAAGGTGTCTGTCAGGAACTCTCTAACCCTGTATAAGATACTATCTCCAACAACTGTCACCTTATCAACAGAAATGTCCCAAAATGTTTCTGCACCTGCTATGCTTCATCAGGGGACTTATTTTGATAGGCAGGACGCCTATTAAGTGGGGGATATGGCGGGACTGTGGGGGGGGGGGGAAGGGACCTATTAGGTTGTGTGTAGGGAGGGTTCATATTTATAGGTTATTAAACCCCTCACTCTTTCCCTTTATCTCGCTTCATTATTCCTATTTTCTGTATCTGGTACTCCATAGTACTTTTGTCATGCTAGGTTTTTGCTCCTGTTAAAAGGGGATGTATCGCTTCGTCAGTTAGCCGTGTTTCAGTTGCTCTCACAGAATATCAGTTCACTAGAAATTCAGGGTGTTTCTTCCCCTCCCAGCTGGGGTGTTTCTTAACTGAAGAGATGACATCCCCCCTTCACTGTTCATGCTGGCTCCTTGTGTCCCCCCCCCTCCTCCACCTTTTAAGTGTCTTCCCATAGCTTGTATGTAAGAGCTGTTACATACCAAGTCTTGCATTCATGTTACAATTGAATCCAGATCTTATATAAAATCCTCCAGAGCTGTGCAGAGTGAAATGCTCTCAGCTTCTAATGATCCTCTGGTGTTTAGGCATAGTCGCTCAATTGTGCCTGTTTTCTGATTATAGAAGCCTGCTGTGTTATTCTGTTTCTTCTGGCTGTGCAGGGTGAAATGTGCCAATCCTTTACTTTTGAGTGAGAGGCAGGATGCTAGCTCTTGTGAATATAGCTGACCGAGGGCTGAATATAGAATGTAAATGGCTATCAGCTAGTGAAATGCAAGGGGGAGGGGACCGACCAGCCACTGGAGATCAGTGTAAACAGAAACACAAGATAAGGAATACTGTGAATACCAAGACAGCGCTTTGCTAATGATATTCATAATTGCAAAGGTTTACTTGTTTTCACTGTCCCCCTTATTTCTGAAGACCATTTAATGAAATGATACAACCCCTTTAATTATATCCGTTGTGCCTCTATGTATGGCTCTGGTTTTTAGTAGTTGTACGGTATTCATTTGAGGTGTATCTACACTCTTAATAATTTATTAATAAAGGTTACTTTTTTATTGATATCTGGCCCTCCAAAGTATATATAGTAGTTCAGATATTCTATGGGCGACTTCGGATATTTTTCTCCTGTGTCTTTTATCACACAGGTTGTATAGAGAAATCAGAAGATCACCAGTGGCACAGTAAATCCCCAGCAATATTTAGGCACACTAATTCGTTAGAAATTCCAGGGTTTTTTTTTCTGTGTTATGTGATCTAGCAGATCAAATTTACCATGTAATTGTGAGACATCCCTTTCATTTGCATGATAATGGTGAAGAGGCATAAAACATTTCTGAAATGACACGTTATACGCAACAATAATTAAAATTAATTTGTTAATGAAAGCTGCAGTATCCCAGAATCCCATTTTATGACAGCTCTGCAAGAGATCGTATCATGTAATAGAACTAGCCACTGGGCAGATTACACCTGATAACAGACCAGATGACATACTCTGATGAGTGGAAACTGGTATGTGCCCATTTTACCTGTTTAACATTTCTGCATTCAATTATCCATTTTAATGATAGCTATAAATATTAAAGAGCATTTATACCCGATTTTTCATTCAGACACGTGATCTACAACAAAAAGATTGTAGAAATGTCATCTACTAAGTAAATGCACATAACAGTCTGGGTGACACGTGGATAAAATTTGAGCCCAAGGCTTTGGAGGTAAATATCACAAACCACGAAGAGCATTAAAATAAATATGCATCTTTTAATGTCATGTTGTCGGTAGGTCTGACATTCTGTGCCGATATATTTTTAAATTTATTTTTATAGCGGTAAAAGCTACATTTTCTTTTCCCAGAGCTCCAACTGATTCTTAAATAAAATTTGGAATAAACCACATTCCACACATTTGGAGCTTTACTGCATACAGTTTTATTATTTATTTCACATACATAAATAGTATTCGGTAAGCTCCCCCTGGTGGTGGCTGCCAGTGGTTAGTATGTTATTTCTTTATTTGTGCTAGAAATTTGGAGTTTTGTCTTGACGGATAAAAAAAAAACAACGCTCCAACAGCACATAAATAAAGTAATACATTTAGGATGTATTAGCTTTACAAATATGGTGGAACTTGACTTACAGGGGTTACCCATGACAATTTATGAAGAGTGGTATTAGAATGTCAAATAATGCAACTTACTAACTGGCTTTCATTCTATAATGTGTATAGAGAGACTGATTGCCAGAACCTCAATTGGATGATCTGTGCACTTTTGAAGACAAAAATCAATTATATCCGTTTTGCCTCTAACAATGTATGGCCCTGGTTATATATATATATATATTTTTTTTTTCTCCAAGTTTAACTCAAGCCCCAAAAATATTTTACATTTTGGATAATACAGGGCCATCTTCTCAGTTGGACACACTAGGCGGTTGCCCAGGGGTCCTGGAAGCATTGGGGATCCATACAGTGAATATAACTTCACAATGCATTTGCCCTGGATCCTTGGGTCGGTGCTGCATATTTAACTGTTTATTGTTAGGACATGCAAACAGTTAATAATAATACCCCACCAATTAGTCTTGTAGACAGGTTTCTGACGAAGGTAGTATAAGTATATAATTGTGATTGGGGGTCGATAAACACATGGCCTTCATGTTAGTAGTCAGTGGAGGATTTTTTATTCTCGATCAATAAGGCTTAGTAAGTCAAACGGCACTTCCTAGTATGGAATTTATGAAATCTATATAATTTATTTACAGCAAACATATAGATTAACCCCTTAATGACACTGGACATATGAGTACGTCCCAGGGCCGCTAAGGGGCTTTAACAGCGCCGGCAGTTGGCGTCGCCCGCTGGCGCTGCTTAACCCGTCAGACACCGCGGCAAAGATGGCTGCGGCGTCTGAATGAATGACGATCGGTGCGCGCAACAGATGTCAGGGTGATCAATAGCTGCAGCGTCGTCCAACTGGACAACGGACAGTGGGGGAGCCCTCGTGAAGGCTCCCGTCCTCTGCCCATGTCCGGTTTGCCCCCTTCCGGCGTAGACCGGTAGTGGGGAAACCGCCATTTGGTAACAGTCGAATGCATTGTCTATGCATGCTTTTGGACTGTATTAATAATCGCGCACCTACGGGGTCAGACCATAGGAGACTCAATGTTACAGTTGGAAAAAATAAAGTTTTAAAGTACAAAAAAAAGAAAAGGAAAGTATTAAAAGTTCCAAATCACCACCATTTCCCCTTTTTACGCAAATCTAAAATCATTAAAATAATAAAAAAAGTTACACATATTTGGTATCGCGCGTACGCCGAACAAAGTCCCGATTCCTATAAAAAATATAACTATAATTTATCCCCATACGCTGTTTTAAACACCGTAGGAAGAAAAAAAATTCCAAACGCCAAAAACTGGGTTTTTTGTTCATTTTACGGTCAATCCAAAAAAAATTGGAATACATAGGTTGATACAAAAATGTTTGCTCTTGCATTCCAAAACTGCTAGCGAATAAAAAGTACACTTAAGCCCGCAAAAAATGCCCCCTCACTGAGTCCAATAGGTGTTAGTACCAAAAATGTTATTGGTCGCTCTAAATGGCGTGCGCGCAAAACATTTCGAACAAGAAGAAAACGTTTGGGTATCTTTTTTATGGTACCAAAACATAAGGGAAACATCGTACTATTTTGGTATTGTCGGATGCGATCAACCATAAATAAGAAACACATGTATTTAACCCCAAGATGAACCCGTAAAAAGCAAAACACCCGAAAATGGCAAAATAAATTTTTTTTCACAATTTTTCCCACTTGAAATTTTTGGGGGGGTTTCCCGTATATTCTATACAGTGAATTTAACCATTAAAAAAGTCAATCTTTCCGCAAAATAAAAGCTCTCATAGTCTATGTAGGTGGAAAAAAACAAATTATGGGGTCCGGGGAAGGCGAGGGGAAGGAAAAACGAATGTCAACAAAAAAAAACGCCGGGGCCTTAAGGGGGGAACTGGTGGGACATTTCAAATGGGTGCAGCAAAGCATCAACCCACACAAAACATGGGAGAGCCAAGGCATCTGGGACTAAAGTAAAGAGTCTTGCTCTGAATCACGGCCACCAATAGCCTCCGTTCTCAAGTACGAGTCGTATGCAAGTTGGTAGTCTGTAGCTCAGAGACTACCTGTAAATATTAAAGTATAAATTTTGGGATCTTCAAGCCAAACAAAACAACAACCGTTGTTTTAGGACAATTTGGGATTTTCACACAACGTAATTGTGTGCCCAAATATTCCCTGCAATTGCTCTGCAATACGCCTGAAGTGCCCGCAATTACAGTAATTCGTAGCGCCTTTAAATTACCCCCCGCCTTCCCCGATCGTATGAAGCTGGGGAAAAGGATTGTCCCCACCCCTTTAGAAATGGGGCTGGCCGCGAGCAAATAAACAAACGGTAATAAATTTAAAAATAATTTTCTACAAATACAGGTCTGACTTGCAACCAGCGCTGGCAGCCTATCGGGACAGATCAAAAAGGTCGTAGCTAAGCACCGGGAGTGATCACACAAAAAAAAGGGGATACTGAATAGGGGGATCATTAATGGGGCACATATTGCAAAGGGCGTTTTTTTGCCATCTTCAACATGAAAGCAATCCCGGTATGAGACCCCCTTTAAAATTTTCCCCCTTAAAAAAAACAGAACATCTTGTTTTTTTTGTTTTAAAATGCCAAATTTTAAGCATGTAAAAAAAAAAAAAAAAACGATTGGGGTAGGCGGCATTTAAACCTAGTGGGATTATAATTTTTAAAGAAAGCACATCTGTAGCAGGAGATGGATGAGCATCCATGCACAGAAGGAATCATAGGCTACCCCATTTCCCTTGCTGAAATGAAAACCAAGGACAAGTCAATCTCTGCTCCACGTTTTGGGGACGACCTTTCCTTCGGATTTCCAATGAAAATAACCTAAAAACCACCGTCCTTCACTAAACCCCCCTCACCTAAGCCACACATTTTGCCTTGACAAACAAACCCAAAAATTTAAAAAAAAGACCGGTCACTCCCCAGGGACACCACACTTCCCGTCAGGGCCAAGCCAAATGCTGCACAAGCTACGAAAAACCAATGTGAACCCTTGCCCGCACATGGGCTTTCGGGGTTCGCACCTTTCAAAAAGGAGGGGAAAGTAAGCATCCCCCCAGACGAAAAACATCTGCCCGAGTCAACTTCGTTTTATATACTTCTATTTTAGGCAACTAGGCCTTGTGCTTGTGCTTTTTTAAGGGAATTTTGTGTTGCAAGAACCTGAAATTTATGCAACCCAAACAGAACTGTTTTAAACCCGTACGGGAAACCCCAAATATTTTTGCGTACAAAAGATTTAAATTTTGGGGGTTGGGACAGCCCAGAAAACAAAGGAAAATTTTCCCCTCCAATGGAATGAAAAACAAACAAACCCAATCAGATAGTTATTGGGCCAGCCTTGCCCCGTGAAAAAAACCAGCTAAAGGGCCCGGGGGTGTATCCGCTGGGTGACCATGAGAAAGGACCCAAAACCAACCCGGGGAAGAAAAGGGGTCAAAGGCAAAGGGTTCCCCTTGGCAATATTTGAAAGAAAAATTTTTTGGGCCCGAAAATTAACGGCGGTGCGCAGGGGCGGGGCCGGCCCCCCCAGCCCCTTTAGACTTTCTTATTCCCCAGAAACGTATTCCCCCCGCAAAGTAACTGAAAATTTTCCTTTCTTTTCCACTCCCCCGCCTATGGGGCGATTTGGGGAGAGGAAGGGAACCCTTTTTTTCCTTTTAGAATTTGGGGGGTTTTAACGAAATGACGGGGACGTTTCCGCCCCAATTTACCCCAAAACAGAAACGGAGCAAAATAGGGGGCAAATACTCCCACTTTAACCCCTTTTTGAACTTTAGCCCAATACTAGATAGGGAAGGATGTCGCACACCTTTGCCTTTTTGATACGCAAAAAAAAAACCACTACCCCAAAAAATATAATAAACGCAAGATGACTTTTATTACAATGTACACATATAGCGACAACAATAAAAAAGCGGTGCTGATACTAAAGGGGCCCCATAACCAAGTATCCCAATATAAGACAGAGAAACTAGTACCACACACTCAATAAGAGTAAACCAATGCAAGAATACAACCCCAAATCAATTCATATAAAAAATACATCAATAGAGATCTGACAATAGTACTGTCACAACCCTCACGTAAAGGCAAGGGGACCAAAGGGACCAAATGGTGCCGGGAGCAACCTAATTCCTTCACAAGAAATTTTGCGGGGGATTGTGCACAGTACTAATTCTTTCATCAATAGAACAAAGGGGAAACCCGGCTAGTTTGCCAAAAACCTAAGGGATTGGCCAAGAGGACGGGTAAGGTAAACGCCCGATAGTCTAATTTTTAGCTTTTCCCAACACCAGGTCTCTAATGTTAACGGAGGCCTGGAAAGCGTACAACCCCCAAGGGGGGCTTGCACCCACTGTGAATTTGGGGGAGGATGTGGGTGATCTGGGGATCTTCAGCAAGGCTGAGTTTAGCAGTTAAACTTTACAAGGACGATAAACAAGCCGCATACAAAATTATCCTGGAAAAAAAACTGGGGTTTCCCTTTTGCTCAGGCAATGTTCCCCAATCCCCAGGACTGGTTTTTTCCAGCAGGCAATGCACCATGCCACACACAATTTCAATCAATGTGTGGATGAAGGAGCACCACATCAAGACCCTGAATGGCCAGCCCAATCTCCAGACCTGAACCCCATTGAAAACCTCTGGAATGTAATCAAGAGGAAGATGGATAGTCGCAAGCCATCAAACAAAGAAGAACTGCTTACATTTTTGTGCCAGGTGTGGCATAAGGTCACCCAAAAGCAGTGTGAAAGACGGGAAGCTGCCAAGACGCATGAAAGCTGGGATTAAAAATCATGGTTAGGCCTCGTTCACACGGCTTATTTCAAAACGTATTTACAACGGATTTCCGATGTAAATACTTTCTGAAATCAGTTGAAAATCAGTTCAAATAAGTGTCACTAAGTGTGTGGCACGTATTTGTAACTAAATTTCCCGACGGATTCACCATCTACAATCATTGTAGGGGGTTGAACCGCCGAAATAATTGACATGTGAATTGTTTTTCCGTCCGGATTGCCGTCGTCAATCCGCGGCGGCAACCCGGAACGGAATTTTGCGTCGTGTGAACGACGAGCCGATTTTCTAATTGAAATCAATGAAAATGGGCTGTGACTTATTTCGGAGGGATTGCCGAGGGATTGACGATCGTCAATCCTCGGCAAATCCTCCAAAATAAGCCTTTGAACGAGGCCTTATTCCACCAAATATTGATATTCTGAACTCTTCCGACTTAAAACATTAGTCTGATTTTTTCTTACATTATTATTACTTGTTTCTTTGCATTATTTGAGGACTGACAGCAAAGGCTTTTTTTTTTTATTAGTCTGAAGATTTCTCATTTTCTGCAAATAAATACAACATTTTTTGCTTTGAATTTTGGACACGTTGTCAGTAGTTTATATAATAAAACAAGGTACATTTTTCTCAAAAATACATACCACTGAAGAGAAAAATCAGAGAAATGGAAATTTGCAGTGGTCTCTTAATTTTTTCTAGAGCTGTAAATACTATATAATATATATAATATAATAAATAATATTTATATAATATATATATATATTATATATAAAATAGTATATATATATATTATATAGTATATATATATATAAATATGTATGTATTATATAAATTATAATATATGTATGTATATATATAAAATATGTAATATATATATATATATATATATATATATATATGTTTTAATGTATATATATAAAATTATATATATATTATATATATATAAATATAATATATATATATATAATAATATAATATATATCTTATAGGGGTTATCTAGAGTTTTAAGCTTTTATAGAAATATACATGCGGTGCATGTATATACACTCACCGGCCACTTTATTAGGTACACCTGTCCAACTGCTCGTTTACACTTAATTTCAAAATCAGCCCAATCACTTTGGCGGCAACTCAGTGCATTTAGGCATGTAGACATGGTCAAGACAATCTCCTGCAGTTCAAACCGAGCATCAGTATGGGGAAGAAAGGTATTTGATGCCTTTGAACGTGGCCTGGTTGTTGGTGCCAAAGGGCTGGTCTGAGTATTTCAAAACTGCTGATCTCCTGGGATTTTCCACGCACAACCATCTCTAGGGTTTACAGAGAATGGTCCGAAAAAGAAAAAACATCCAGTAGCGGCAGTCCTGGGGGGGAAATGCCTTGTTGATCCCCAAAAGGTCAAAGGAGAATGGTCAGCGGGTTCGAGCTAAATAGAAAGCAACAGTGACTCAAATAGCCACCCTTTACAACCAAGGTAGGCAGAAGAGCTTTCTCTGAATGCACAGTACGGCGAACTTTGGGGCAATGGGCTACAGCAGCAGAAACCACACCGGGGTGCCACTCCTTTCAGCTAAAAAACAGGAACTGGGGCCCAATTTGCCCAAGCTCATCGAAATTGGACAGTAGAAGATTGGAAAAACGTTGCCTGGTCTGATGAGCCCTCGATTTTCGCTGCGACATTCGTATGGTAGGGTCAGAATTTGGCGTCAACAACATGAAAGCATGGATCCATCCTGCCTTGTATAAACGGTTCAGGCGGGGTGGTGGTGGTCAGGGTGTTGGGGAATATTTCTTGGCACTCTTTGGGCCCCTTGGTACCAAATTGAGCATCGTTTCAACACCTTGTGGAATCTATGCCACGAAGAATTGAGGCAGTTCTGAAGGCAAAAGGGGTCCAACCCGTTACTACTGGTGTACCTAATAAAGTGGCCGGTGAGTTTTTAATATATTAATAATAAAATATATATATATATAATTATATATATATATAAATATATATATATAATATACACACACCCATAAATATATAATATATATATATGCACATACATACACCGTATGTATATTTCTATAAAATCTTTAAACTCTGTATAACCCCTTTAAGTTTCAGTTGTATATCCAGTATGAATAGGCAAACTATTTAAAGGGATGTTCCAAAAATATTGTATTCTAATATATCCGTCAACCAGCAGGCAAATACACTGATGGAGAACACACCTGGAACCCACATACTGTGAATACCTTGAAAACTTGGATCATCTTCTCTTCTCTCAGCAAAGACAGACTTGTCTTTTGAATAGCCCTGACACCAGTGCACCCGAGATGAAAGCCACTTTATATATTTCAGGAAACATTAAAAAACATGGACTTTTCTTCAGCTCACCGAGACTTCTGTCAGAAAGGCTATTCAGAGAAGCAGCAGGGATCCTTTCTAAGCTAAAGAAGACTCCTAAGCTTGTAGTGAACTTTTAACTTGACATCAAACGTCTAAACATCCGTCACAATAAGGCGACCATTTGACACACATATACCTGGTATATCCTGTCTATATTTCTACATATGAAACCTTGAAACATTTAAACAGAGGAGAAATGGTCAATTTAAAAGAAAAGCCAAAGCTTGAATTCATGTAGCCAAGAAGACAGCGAGCAGACAAAGCGCCTTTTGTGCATCCAGCTCTGAAGAATGCCTTCCGCTGCTATTGTATGAATCTCTGTATTATAGGACAGCCGTTAGTAGTGTTGTAGCTCCACAGCTTACTGCAGCTGCACATTATATCCCGGCCTGATGAACTCCTCACAAGAATAGCAGCTATCCCCCAAGCCGCTTGTTCTATCATTCCTAGTAGATCCATACAAGCCACACTCTGATTCTGTACTATGTGTTACATCTGAGTGAGACCCCAGGCACTGATTGGCTCTGTATCCAAAGAGATTTGTGAAAAGGCCTTCAATAATATCCAAAGTGGGGAAGGCCGAGCCCTGAAAAGAAGCAAGAAGGATGCTGCCAGTTATGTGCATGGATGGAGGGCACCAGAGAAAGTCATGTTCTGCCATCCACACCTCTGTCTAAGGCTGGGTTCACACCATGTTTCAGTCCCGACCTCCTTTTGGATAACTGAAAGAGGAATCCCTAAGGATACTACTAGCCATAGGGGATCATAGGGCAAACATAGTCCAAAGTAACTAAGTTTTCTCTAGTTCCTCAACATACTTGCCTTCAGTCGAATGCACTTTTTTCTGCAGCAGAAAGCATATACATGAGGGAAATAGAGCAAAAGTGGCTTGCTTATGGATCTCATGGATACTTTTTTCAGGTATCTAAACGGACATCCATGATGGAGGTCCAAAAAGGATTGAAACATGGTATAAACCACGGGTCCCCAACTCCAGTCCTCAAGCCCCACCAACAGGTCATGTTTTCTGGCTTTCCTTAGCAGTGCACAGGGGATTTAATTATTTTCAGTGCATTCTGTGGGATATGGCCATGTTCACACGGCTTAATTGCGGGGCGTAATCACGCCCTGCAATTACGCCGTGTGGACGGGGGCGGGGGGCCGGCACCTCGCCGGCCCATAGACCTTCATTACCAGCGGCGCGTATTTGGCGCTAGTAATTGACATGTCACTTATCTCCCCCCGCGGCGGATTCACCGAGCGGTGAGAGGAGACGTAATCCATAGTTCTCTAAAGGCTCAGCAAGTAACAAGATCTGGCAGAGCTGAAATGTCAGTCACTACTGTAGACCCACCCATAGCCCGCACAGGAAGTAGGAGCGTGAAGAGACTGAAGAGTGAAAACGGATACATAGGAGAACTTCTTTAACCCATAGTTGCCAACTTTTGAAAATGGAAAAGCAGGAGATTAAAGAGGGCGTCGCGCGTAGCGCGCCGCAGCAAAAAATTGCATGGACACACCCATCTTTTTGTGCCACGGCCCTTCAAAAAGCCACACCCACTCCGCCTCACTGCATAATGGTTTTGGAAGAAAGCCAGGTAGATGCCCTTATAGCCAGGTAGTAGCCCCCCATAACCAGGTAGTGCCCCTTACAGGCAGGTAGATGCCCCCTTGTAGCCAGGTAGATGCCCCCTCTGTAGCCAGGTAGATGCCCCCCTTTGTTAGCCAGGTAGATTCCCCCCTTTGTTAGCCAGGTATTGCCCCCTTTGTTAGCCAGGTATTGCACCCTTTAGTAGTCAGGTAGTTGCCCCCTTTAGTAGCAAGGTAGGTAGTTGCCCCCTTTAGAAGCCAGGTAGTGCCCCCTTTAGTAGCCAGGTAGTTGCCCCCTTTAGTAGCCAGGTAGTTGCCCCCTTTAGTAGCCAGGTAGTTGCCCCCTTTAGTAGCTAGGTAGGTAGTGCCCCCTTTAGTAGCCACTGTGCCCCCTTTAGTAGCCAGGTAGTGCCCCCTTTAGTAGCCAGGTAGTGCCCCCTTTAGTAGCCAGGTAGATGCCCCCTTTAGTAGCCAGGTATTGCCCCCTTTAGTAGCCATGTAGGTGCCCCCTTTAGTAGCCACTGTGCCCCCTTTAGTAGCCAGGTAGATGCCCCCTTTAGTAGCCACTGTGCCCCCTTTAGTAGCCAGTTAGTGCCCCCTTTAGTAGCCAGGTATTGCCCTCTTTAGTAGCCAGGTAGATGCCCCCTTTAGTAGCCACTGTGCCCCCTTTAGTAGCCAGGTAGTGCCCCCTTTAGTAGCCAGGTATTGCCCCCGTTAGTAACCAGGTAGTGCCCCCTTTAGTAGCCACTGTGCCACTTTTAGTAGCCAGGTAGTTGCCCCCTTTAGAAGCCACTGTGCGCGCTTTAGAAGCCAGGTAGTTGCCCCCTTTAGTAGCCAGGTATTGCCCCCTTTAGTAGCCACTGTTCCCCCTTTAGTAGCCAGGTAGTGCCCCCTTTAGTAGCCAGGTATTGCCCCGTTTAGTAGCCACTGTGCCCCCTTTAGTAGCCAGGTAGTGCCCCCTTTAGTAGCCACTGTGCCCCCGTTAGTAGCCAGGTAGTTGCCCCCTTTAGTAGCCACTGTGCCCCCTTTAGTAGCCAGGTAGTGCCCCCTTTAGTAGCCAGGTATTGCCCCCTTTAGTAGCCACTGTGTCCCCTTTAGTAGCCAGGTAGTGCCCCCTTTAGTAGCCACTGTGCCACATTTAGTAGCCAGGTAGTTGCCCCCTTTAGTAGCCACTGTGCCCCCTTTAGAAGCCAGGTAGTTGCCCCCTTTAGTAGCCAGGTATTGCCCCCTTTAGTAGCCACTGTGCCCCCTTTAGTAGCCAGGTAGTGCCCCCTTTAGTAGCCAGGTAGTGCCCCCTTTAGTAGCCACTGTGCCCCCTTTAGTAGCCAGGTAGTGCCCCCTTTAGTAGCCACTGTGCCCCCTTTAGTAGCCAGGTTGTGCCCCCTTTAGTAGCCACTGTGCCCCCTTTAGTAGCCACTGTGCCCCCTTTAGTAGCCAGGTAGTGCCCCCTTTAGTAGCCAGGTAGTTGCCCCCTTTAGTAGCCAGGTAGTTGCCCCCTTTAGTAGCCACTGTGCACCCTTTAGAAGCCAGGTAGTTGCCCCCTTTAGTAGCCAGGTATTGCCCCCTTTCGTAGCCACTGTGCCCCCTTTAGTAGCCAGGTAGTGCGCAGTTTAGTAGCCGGGTAGTGCCCCCTTTAGTTGCCACTGTGCCCCCTTTAGTAGCCACTGTGCCCCCTTTAGTAGCCAGGTAGTGCCCCCTTTAGTAGCCACTGTGCCCCCTTTAGTAGCCAGGTAGTTGCCCCCTTTAGTAGCCACTGTGCCCCCTTTAGAAGCCAGGTAGTTGCCCCCCCATGTAGTTAATAAAAATAAAATAATAAATTCCAATCACCTGACCAGGCTCCTGCAGCGCGGCCAGCTCCTGCCCGATCTCCTCAGCGACGCAGGGGAGTGAGTGCAGCCGCGCGTCACTTCCCCTGCGCCACTGACCTGTATGTATGGCGCACAACGGCGCTCTACATACAGGGGGAGAGGGGAGGAGGGAGCGATCCCTCCTGCCTCCTCCCCGCACACCGGCGCCGGACATACAGGGGGAGGAGGGAGGAGGGAGAGATCCCTCCTGCCTCCTCCCCGCACAGCGAGACTCCGGGCGGGTGAGCGGACGCTGCGGCCGCTTCACTCGCCTGCAGGAGCGGCCCGGCGGCGCAAGAGTAGCCCGCCAGCGCTACTCTTGCGCCGCGGTAATTTAAAGAACCCCCGGCGGGAGGAATGCCAACTCCCCCGGGAGGGCGGGGGGACCCCAAATAGCGGAACCCTCCCGCCAAAAACGGGAGAGTTGGCATGTATGCTTTAACCTTGAAGATGCCAGCAGTTGGAATTTGTTCAGTTTTTATTTCCACACTTTGTGAGTTGCACATAGAGGACAGAGGCAGAAGCAGGCATATCTTAATATTATGCACCCATGGGCACTTCAGTGTACTGGGCCTTGCCCTAGCACGTGACAGGATCTGTATGTTTTTTATATATAATAATATATTTGCTATAAATACATACACATAGCTAGAAGATACTTTTCTATGTATGACACCTATAAAGGATGGTTATAAAGTTACCATATAGCATCACCATACATGCCAACTCTCCCGTTGGCGGGGGGGTCCTTTAAATGACCGCAGCGCCGGAGTACCGCTGGTACGCTACTCTGGTGCCGCCGGTCCGTTACCACAGGCAGGTGAAGCGGGCGCTGCGCCCGCTTCACCCGCCCGGAACCTCGCTGAGCAGGGAGGAGGCAGGAGGGAGCGCTCCCCTCCTGCCTCCTCCCCCTGTATGTCCGGCGCCGCTGTGCGTCGTACACACATGTCAGCGTCACAGAGGAAGTGACGCGCGGCTGCACTCACTTCACCTGTGACGCTTAGGAGATCGGCTGGAGCTGGCCGTGCTGCAGGAGCCTGGTCAGGTAAGTGGATTTTATTATTTTATTTTTATTAGTTTTAGGGGGCACGTCTGGCTACAATGGGGGGGTCTACCTGGCTACAATGGGGGGTCTACCTGGCTACATGTGGGGGTCCTACCTCTACAATGGGGCAATACCTGGCAACAGAGGGGCACTACCTGGCTAACAATGGGGGCACTACCTGGCAACAGAGAGGGCACTACCTGGCTAACAATGGGGGCACTACCTGGCAACAGAGAGGGCACTACCTGGCTAACAATGGGGGCACTACCTGGCTACAATGAAGGGGCACTACTGGCTAACAATGGGGGCACTACCTGGCTACAATGGGGGGCACTACCTGGCTACTAAAGGGGGCACTGCCTGGCTACTAAAGGGGGCACTACCTGGCTACTAAAGGGGGCACTACCTGGCAACAATGGAGGCACTACCTGGCTAACAATGGAGGCACTACCTGGCTAACAATGGGGGCACTACCTGGCTAACAATGGGGGGCACTACCTGGCTAACAATGGGGGCACTACCTGGCTACAATGGAGGCACTACCTGGCTACAATGGGGGCACTACCTGGCTACTAAAGGGGGTACTACCTGGCTACAATGGGGGCACTACCTAGGCTACATGGGGGTCTACCTGGCAACAATGGAGCCACTACCTAGGCTAACAATGGGGGCATGGGGCACTACCTGGCTAACAGATGGGGCACTACCTGGCTAACAATGGGGGCACTACTTGGCTAACAATGGGGGCACTACCTGGCTAACAATGGGGGCACTACCTGGTTACAGAACGGGCACTACCTGGCAAACAATGGGGGCATCTACCTGGCAACAGAGGGGGCACTACCTTGAAATCAATAGGGGCATCTACCTGGCCAACAGAGGGGGCACTACCTGGCAAACAATGGGGGCATCTACCTGGCAAACAATGGAGGCACTACCTGGAAAACAATGGGGGCATCTACCTGGCTAACAAAGGGGGGCATCTACCTGGCTAACAAAGGGGGGCATCTACCTGGCTAATAAATATGGCTCTACTGGCTACAGAGAGGGCATCTATTTGGCTACAAGGGGCATCTACTTGCCTGTAAGGGGCACTACCTGGTTATGGGGGGTTACTACCTGGCTATAAGGGCATCTACCTGGCTTTCTTCCAAAGCCGTTATGCAGTTAGGTGGATTAGGTGTGGCTTTTTGAAGGGGCGTGGCATACCGTCAAGATGGGCGTGGCCACTAATATCTCCTGCTTTTTCATTTTCAAAAGTTGGCAACTATGAGCATCACTGTATGCAGAACCAATATTATAACCATACCTCTGACCACCTGGAGTCAATATACTTATGGGGCCCCTGGGCAACTGCCTAGTTTTCCTAATGGATAATACAATCCTGGCAGCACATAAAATGAATAGAAACATGGCAGGCCTCAAGGATTTTACTAGGCACCCAGCTGCCATGACAACCAAAATGGACGCCACCAACACTGGGAGCCAATCAGGTGATAGAGGCAGCTCCCTTCCTGTGACTAACCCCTATGATGCCACAGTCACTACAGCCAACAGTGCAGTTGTATTCAATCCTGGCCACTGCCAGGCAGTGTCAGATGTATAGCACAGGGTGATTCAAAATGGCTGCTGCAAAAGTACAGGCCTGTAGTTAGAATACTATCAGTGATTCAAGGACTCTGTGTATCTGCTGCCCCCAAACTCTCCCCAGCTACAGGATCTGACCTGAAACATCACTAAAACAGTAGAGTCCCATATCCAAGGGTATGGTGGCATGCATGTGGACCACCTAGACATCTGCCATGTCACCAACGGACATCACTTTGATCATCTGTAGTGTATAGCTAGGGGCACACATAAAGGTCTGGAGGGTCATGACTGCCAGAAATACGTTTTTTGCCCTGGCTATTAATTTGTATGGGTGTTTCAGAAAGAACACCATGTTGGAGAACCTGGTCAAAAACCTGATCAAATACTCGTCTGAAAAGTGCTGCATTGAGGGGCTTTTCAGACGAGGTTTTGACGCTGATTTGGATGCTAAAAATTCAGCATCCAAATCAGTCATGTGAATATATCCTCATGAGGAACGCTACCCCTAGAGCCGCACTCCCAGCCAACCTTTATTCTACTTTAAAGGGGTTTTGCCAAGAAGTGAGTTCCTTACTTAACAGGCTTATACACCCTTCTTGAAGCTTGAAATAAGGGGCGTGGTGTTTCTGTGTATAAAAAAACAAGTACCTCCTTTGTCATCACTCCACCTCTCATGCACATTCCTGATACTCAGTCTCTGTAGTTGAGTAAACATTGGTTGGCTAATCCACAGGGGATAACTGTATTGTGCACAGGAGAGAAGATAAGCTGATGCAGGGGAGGGGGTGGGGTGCTAAGCAGTGAGCCAGGGAGCTTCTGCATGTTTACGCAGATAATTACATTGCAGTGTATTCTCTATACAAAAAAGACACAGGATCTTTTCTCCCCAGTCCCTTCAAAGCTCATTCATGTTCCCTGCCATCAGATAAGAAGTGCAAACAGCGCAAGCACGGCCAGATCAGCTCCTTTCAGCTCCTAGTCATGTCTAATGTAAACTGTCAAGAAACTAAGGACATGTAAGTCAGGCTGAAGCTCTCAGAGGCTTCACTTTTTTTAATGACATATTTAGAAAAGTGATTAAATACCCATTTTGGATTCAGCATTAGATCATGGCACAACCCCTTTAATGATGAGGCGTGACACCCCAAAACAGCTGTCTGCAGATGAATGTCTGGTTGGCTCTAATCCCATTTACACTGCAAAACTCAATAAGTGGCACTACAAGATTTTTAGCTAATTTTGAGCTAATTTCCCATTAGCCCTATAGAACAGAGCCACTTTGGCATTGAGTGCAAAGGAAACCTTTTTTTTACCGTTTGGAGGCTTCTTTGAATGGGGCCCTCAAGTGAAGTTGATTCTTGGGGCCTAGTTTCATGACTCTTGCACTCTCCTCCTGCTTTCTGCCTCTCTTTCTCAGCTTCTCATCCTGCCAAGCCCAGGGACCCTGCTTCTTCTGCACCTCTGCGGGTCAGTCCGAGCCTGTTTGGGTGGCTTTCTTGGGTGACATAGCGTGGGACACACATTCTCCTTAATTTGTTATTCATCTACTGGTAAGTATGTAACAGGAATTCTAGTTTTTACCAAACAATGGATAAAGACCACACATGGCTGAGCGGTCCTCTACCATCTTCAGCAGTCTGCTCTGCCCAGTCATTGGATGGACAGATGGACAGGGCACACAAATGTATTGAACAAATCTTATTCCTGCAGTTGGGAATGTTCAGGAGGTTTGGTAGAGGCAGTCAGTTTCTTGAGCTCGGCTTCTATTTCCTGAGCTTGCTCTCACTCCTGAAAAAGATTGGTCATTTGGGGATTTTGGATATGCCCTCTATCTCGATCACCTAGTCCTCATGGGTTGTACAGCAGCTGCATCTACTGCAGTGTCCGTACTTTTGCCATTGCTCCGGGCGTCATGTACCTGCTTCTATGACAAATCACTAGCAAACTATAATGGACCATTTTTCATTCTAGATTCTTAAAAGCAATTTTCTTGAAGTAAAATCAGGATAATTTTCATGCAAACTTGTCAATGTCTCAGTTAGAAATGCCATGGTAACCGGCCCTATAAGAGCTGAGGAATTTATGCAATAAAACCCAGCAAGACCGATTCGACACATGGCAGCATTGTTGGCTAGTACGACACTTGTTTTATTTTTACTTCAACATTCATCATCTTTCATGCGGGAGTCAGGAGAGCCCTGTAAGGGGGATGTATTAAAGACACACCCAGCTGGACATATGCAGAGGTATAGGCCCATGTACAAACAGACATGTTTTATTCACACACTGTATAAAATGTACATGATACTGAATTGCAAAATTTCATCTGTAATAATTATTTTGCAATTTACATATGTTCCTAAAATGTAAAAAAAAAAAAAAGGCTGAATCTTTTTTACTTCTAACCCCTAAGCTCATTTTCTAATAGGGGCATAGCTACAGGTGGTGCAAAGGCAGCTGCTGCACCCGATTCTGGGTGACTGGGGGCCCAAAGACCACATATGAAGCCACCAGTATTGTAAATGTGACATGGCAGATGGGGGGCATTGTTATATATCTTGCATTAGGATCCAGGAGCTTCAAGCTATGCCTAGGTTTCCCATCATGCTGTGTCCATGTGGCGGCAGGCCTGCAGACGAGGTACAGAAGCGTGAGACATAGGTATAGTCAGGTTTAGAGCTGTGGGTCAGGGCAGGCAGTGTTCTATCAAGGTTCAGGTGAGAGGCAGGTGGTAAGGGCAGGAGGTAAGGGCAGGCGGACAACAATTATAAACTGGAAACATAGCCAAAAGGTCAAAACCGGAGAATTAAACAAGCAAACTAGCTGAGTTCAGAGGATAACACACCAATTATCTGGAAAGTGTCTGAGGAAGAGAGCTCCAATAAATATCCATAGACGACAGGTGATTGGCCAGGAGAAATGAGCCCGAGTACTGGCCCTTTAAATCGCCTAGTGGAGAGCCCAGAGGAACGCGCAGGAGGAAGGGAGGATGCTGGTCAGGGAAGTGAGTGCGACTGCAATCTGTCAGGTGGAAAACAGATAGCGGTGCACGGGTGACAGTAGCAAAGATGTTAGCGGTGGTATGATCCAAAGAACATTGCTGGGACAAGCAGTTGTCAGAGTAGGCTGCTGCCTATAGTGGGGATGGTGGAGGGAGCATAATTCATTGATTTATATGTGTATATATCCATCTCAAGCTTGAGAAAGGGAGGCACCGCCTCTCGAAACGTCGCCTCACAGGTGTGTTACGCCCTGCCTAGGAAGAATGCCTTCACCTCGCTACATGCGCTGCATGAATCTACACTCTTGAACAACGCCAAACGCTACGGCTCACACTATGGACAAGACTCGTTCATATGCAAGTATATCTACCTGATTTTATCACTTGTATTACAGTCGTCTAACAAATTTTGCCATAATCTTTCTCTATGCGTCTGATCCGCAACATATAAGGATCTGAAACTCCTCAACCCTCCTAAATGAAAGCTGAAAGTCTGGACTTTATGTCCATTATACAACTATAACTTGAATATGTTTCAGTAAAAATTAGGTCTAAAAACGAAATTTGTGTCAGTGTCCAAATATATATGGATCTAACTGTATATACACATATATAACCCACACACAAAATATACAAATGGACCTTGCATGCATGTTCAGGATCATCAAACCTGCATGGGTGATTCTGATCTGATAGTTGCTAGCTGAGAAACTGTCCATCCAACAGCTGTCATGATGAACACTTGGGAACAATGATTGGGAGTACACTGAGAACTTACTATCTTGAGAATTAATAAAGCTTATCCCATAATTATCCAAAAATTATGCTGCTATTTGCCTTGGTGATGGAGCCGCTGGCATTGCTGATAAATAATAATTCTGCAATTGAGGGCTGGAATATCAGGGGGATGACGGTGAAGGTGTCCCTTTATGCGGATGATCTTTTGGTGTACCTTGCAAACCCCCGAGACTCTTTAGAGGCTCTTTTGCAGGTAGTAGACAGGGTTGGTTCTTTTACGGGACTATGGGTTAACTGGTCGAAGTCTGTATTGTTTTTGGTGGATGCGGTAGGGAGGGAGGATATTTCCAAGAACTGTCAACTAGTAGTCTCTGACAGGTTTAAATATTTGGGAATCCAGAATCATAGTGATGTCCGGAACTTCATAAGCCTGAATATCACTCCGGTAATGCAGGAAGTCTCAAGAAAGTTTACTGCCTGGGCTTCATTACCTTTGACCCTGATTGGCCGAATAAATTTAGTGAAAATGGTGCTCTTACCTAAATTCCTGTACCTCTATAGGGCAGCCCCTTGCATTCTACCTAAGACGCATTTTGAGACGCTTGAGAAGATGGTGTCTTCCTTTCTTTGGGGAGGGCGGGTGCCGCGGCTGAGTAGGGCAACTTTGAAGGCCTTATATGGGGATGGGGGTTTGGCGTTACCAGATTTTTATATATATTATGTTGCAGTTCAGCTCTACTACGCGGCATGGTGGATTCGCGCCGACAGTGGCAATCCGGCTGTGGTGTTAGAAGTGGCTATTTGTGGGTCTTTCGAGGCATTAGCGAACCTAGTATACAGACAGGGAAAGTATCCAATGCGACAGTACACCTCTAACATGGCAGCCACAGTAGCAGTTTGGAAAAGGTTTGTAGGTATTTATGATGGTGAGTCGAATTCCTGGTCCCCATATATTCCACTCTGGAGAAACCTGAAATTGGCTGAACTAGAATCCTTGGTGGATTTTGAATTCTGGCCTTGGACAGGCCTTGACTATCTGGGCCAGGTGTATGAGGGGGGCCGATTTCGAGATTTCTCTGACTTGATGTCTGAGTTTGACATCCCAAGAGTGGCACTATTTCGCTATTTCCAGCTCAGGCACGCTTGTAGACAGCAGTTTGGGAGAGGGGATATTACCTTGAAGTGTGGTAGTCTTGAGCAAATTGCTAGGAGGGGAAATCTTAGGAAATTGGTTTCTACATTCTATAGATGTATCTCAGAACTTCAACCCTCAGCCTTAAGAAAGGCATTCGGGAATTGGCAGTCCGATATTTCGGATCTGCAACCCCATCACATGGAGGAGTTGGAGGTGTCATGGAGAACGACAGTAGTTCGCTCCAGAGATCACCTGATTCAGGTCAAGTGGTTCACAGAATTTATTTTACCCCAGTGCGCCTGGTGCGGATGGGCCAGATGACTAGAGACCTGTGCACTAGGTGTGATAGAGCTCGGGGAACGTGGATGCATATGGTGTGGGAATGTCCAATTATTCGTGTCTTCTGGTCTGAGGTTCATGGCTTCCTAGATGATCATCTGAGCCTGCCGGGGGATTGCACGCCAGAGACGTGCCTTTTGGGGCTGGTTGACGAGCTAGTGCCAACTAGAAACGAGCGTGCCTTGTATCGTCTATTGATGTTCTATGCCAGAAAATCCGTATTGTTGAACTGAAAACCGCCGAAGACCCCATCGCTGTCTCACTGGAGGCAACGTGTCACTACAGATTTGCCTCTCTATAAACTTAATATGAGTCGAGGGGGACACCGGACAGGATTTTGGATATTTGGAGTCCGTGGCTAGAGGTGTCATAAGACTGCCATAAATCCTATTACTGGAGGGACTCGGGCATCGGAAGAATGTGTGTGTTTGAGTGGGCTCGTGTGGTTGTATGGTGGGCTTTTTATTGGGGTATGAAAGGTGGAGGTGCATTCTGCTTACGGACCGCACTTAAGGGTATATATGAGGATATGTATACAGAAATCCCCCACAGGTGAAACATGACTTTGACATGAAATTATCTATTATTCTGATGTGGGGAGACGCGGTTTGATTTGCATTATACATGTCTATGGATGCTACCTCTTGTATATTTGGAAAAGTTGTTGTTTTTGCTTGTCTACCGTTTTGTATTCGTTACAGAATTCTTTCAAAAATAAAAACTTTAAAAAAAATAAAAAAATAAAAATTATCCTGCTCTTCTCTCCTATAAGGATTGGGAAAGGGACCAGAAACAGTTGTCCCAGAATAGACAAAACATAAGAGGAAGGTGCTCACCCGTTTGTTTATAAGAATTTGTATAGTAATCCGCAGTGTGTGGCGGCTTGTCACAATGTGCTTGGAATTGCTGTCGGTCCACCAGCCAGGATAATCAGAAAATATACTAAAAAGTATAAATTCAGCACCAACTTGTAAAAGTCCCAAAACTTGATTCGCTAAGGCATTTAGAAACATGGATAAAAGAATGCTACAGGACACTCACGCATACGCGTTCCGGGCACAAATTGTTCACAGTTCTGAAAAGGGCTATTTGCGCTCGAAACGCATAAGCGTGGTGTCATACAGCATTCCTTTACCCACGTTATTCATGCTTTTGGAATAAAGTTTTGGGACTTTGTTTTTTTTTTTCCTATGATTGTCCCAGAATAGAGGCTAGGGTCTTCAGAGACATTGGTTTCACCTGCAGGGCAGACAGCTGGTCTATTTGCTTTGCTTTCAGAGCACCTATTCTTGCTGACAGCAGTTAGTAGAATTTGGCTCATCATCTCACTGGAGAATGTCTATAACACCCTGGATTTTTGGCAGTCCCTGCTTTTTCTGCCTAGCAACAGAAGAAGAAAGCTTTGATAGCCCATAGCTTCAGGCTATTGTCAGTTCAACAAATAAGAAGTGTAATGCAAGTGGTTTCATAAGTTTTCAAAAGTGACTTCAGTAGTGAAGGTGAACTAATCCTGTAACGGAGCATTTAAAGAATAATACTGCAACAGCGGATTAAAGCCATAAACCTTGCAGCCGGATATTATGAAAGAGACAAGTGAAAACCGAGACCATGAGATTAGGAGGTATCAGGCAGACATGAAAGCAAAACATTACTATGTAACTAATGTGAATATATATATATACATACACACACACACACACACACACACACAGTGTCTCATGAAAGTCAGTGCATCACTCATATTTTTGTAAATATTGTATTATATCTTTTATTGGAACGACAATGAAGATATGACACTATGATACAATGTAAAGTAGTCGGTATACAGCTTGTATAACAGTGTAAATTTGGTGTACCCTCAAAATAATAACACACAGCTATCAATGTCTAAGCCGCTAGCAACAAAGGTAAGTACACCCCTAAGTGAAAAGGGACAAGTTGTGCCTAATCTTCCATTTTCCCTCCACTGTGTCATGTGAATCGTTCGTAATACAAGCTCTGTGGTGTGAATGGGGAGCAGGTGTGTTAAATTTGGTGTTTTTGCTCTGTCATACTGGTCACTGGAACACATCTCATGGCAAAGAACTGTCTGAGAATCTGAAAAGAAGATTTGTTGCTCTACATAAAGATGGCCCAGGCTATAAGAAATAACACCCTGAAACTGAGCTGCAGCAAGGTCACCAAGACCATACAGTGGTTTATCAAGACAGGTTCCACTCAGAACAGGCCTCACCATGGTCGACCAAAGAAGTTGAAGTGAAGTTGTCTGGATGAGAAGTATGAGAAGGATGAGAAGTATAAGTGCTGCCAGCATTGATGCCGAGGAATCAGTCTGTCAGTACTTAGACCACACGCTGCACACTGCATCAAAATGGTCTGCATGGCTGTCATCCCAAAAGAAAGCCTCTTTTAAAGATGATGCACAAGTAACGCCATGTCTACATGGCATAAATTAATGTGTCGTTGGAAATTCGACATTTTAACATTGACATATTGTGATTTTTGACATGGGTTAAGGCAGGGGTGTCAAACTCGTTTTCACCGGGGGCCACATCAGCCTCACGGCGTACCTTAAGGGGCCGACATAATTTTAGAACTACTTGTAGGTAGATAAGTGGGTATAAAGCCCCCTGTAGATGACAGTTATATCTGCCCATGTAGGTAGATGGGTATTTTTGCCCCCTGTAGCCAGGTAGTAATATGCCTCCTGCAGCCAGGTAATATGCCCCATATAGAAAGGGAGACGCCCCACATAGCCCCCTTGTAGCCAGGGAGATGCCCCACATAGCCCCCCTGTAGCCAGGGAGATGCCCCACATAACCCCCCTGTAGCCAGGGAGAAGCCCCACATCGTCCCCTGTAGCCAGGGAGATGCCCCACATAGCCCCCTGTAGCCAGGGAGATGCCCCACATAGCCCCCTGTCGCCAGGGAGATGCCCCATATAGCCCCCCTGTAGCCAGGCAGATGCCCCATAGTCCCCTCAGTAGCCAGGCAGATGCCCCATAGCCCCCTGTAGTCAGGTACATGCCCCATATAGCCCTCCAGTAGCCAGGCAGATGCCCCATGTGGGCCCCCAGTAGCCAGGCAGATGCCCCATGTAGGCCCCCCTGTAGCCAGGCATATTACCCATGTAGGCCCCCAGTAGCCATCAGATGCCCCATGTAGGCCCCCAGTAGCCATCAGATGCCCCCGTAGGTCCCCAGTAGCCAGGCAGATGCCCCATGTAGGCCCCCTGTAACCAGGCAGATGCCCCATGTAGGGCCCCTGTAGCCAGGCAGATGCCCCATGTAGGGCCCCTGTAGCCAGGCAAATGCCCCATGTAGGGAACCTGTAGCCAGGCAGATGCCCCATAGCCCCCTGTAGTCAGGTACATGCCCCATATAGCCCCCCAGTAGCCAGGCAGATGCCCCATGTAGGCCCCCAGTAGCCAGGCAGATGCCCCATGTAGGCCCTCAGTAGCCAGGCAGATGCCCCATGTGTGCCCCCAGTAGCCAGGCAGATGCCCCATGTAGCCCCCCTGTAGCCACGCAGATGCCCTGTAGCCCCCCTGTAGCCAGGCAGATGCCCCATCTAGCCCCCCTGTAGCCGGGCAGATGCCCCATGTAGCCCCTGAAAGCCAGGCAGATGCCCCATGTAGCCCCCTGTAGCCAAGCAGATGCCCTATGTAGGCCCCCAGTAGCCAGGCAGATGCCCCCTAATGATTTATAAAATTAAAAAAAACAGCTACTTACCTCCAGTCCGTGCAGCGCGGCCCGGTCCTGTCCGGGAGCTGTGTACGGTGTAAGCAGCGTGACGTCACGCCGCTTACGCCCTCACGCAGCTCCCAGAGATCTCCTTGGCGGCAGACCCAGCATCACAGGGGCGCGGGAGTAAAGCGGGGGGTACGCCCCTGCGAAAGCTGAATGTACACCCGCTCACCGAGCGTTGTACATACAAAGGGGAGAAGGTGGGGGGAAACGATCCCTGCTGCCTTCTCCCTGTACTGACTGACTCTGCAGTCAGGGAGATCGCGGGCCGGAAAACACAAGGCCGCGGGCCGGATGTGGCCCGCGGGCCTTGTGTTTGACACCTGTGGGTTAAGGCAACAAAATGCTGTTGGTTTTCAGATTCTTGCCGGTCCAGTACATAATCGTGGTGGCGGTTTAGAAATCCAACAATAGAAAATCTGTGCTGTGTAGACTACAGCTCGGATTTTCTATTGCAGTCTATGGGGCACTGGTTACAGTCGGATTCTCAGTGGATTCTAAATACTCAATCTGACCAAAATCAGACCAGAAATCAGTGCTGCATAGACATAGCCTAAGAGCACAAACAGTTTGCTGAAGACAAGCAGACTAAGGACATGGAGTACTGTGTCCTGTGGGCTGATGAAACCAAGATAAACTTATTTGATTCAGATGGTGTCAAGCGTGTGTGGTGCAACCAGGTGAGGAGTACAAAGACAAGTGTTTCTTGCCTACAGTCATGCATGGTGGTCGGAGTGTCATGTTTTGGGGCTACATGAATGCTGCCAGATGTGGGGAGCTACAGTTCATTAAGGGAACCATGAATGCCAACATGTACTGTGGCATACTGAAGCAGAGCCTGGTACCCTCCCTTGTGGGGCACAGGGCAATATTCTAACATAATGACCCCAAACACACCTCCAAGACGACCACTGCCTAGCTAAACTAAATGAGGGTAAGGCTATGTTCACACGGTGTAATTGCGGGCACGTATTTCACCCGCAATTACGCCGTGTGCTTGCGAGCGGGGGGCGGCTGCCCCGGCCCCATAGACCTTCATTATTCAACAGCGGCCCATATTACGCCCCCCCCCCGCCTATTGTGGAGTGGGGAGAGGAGACATAATCCATAGTTCTCTATGAGAACTGTAGATTACCATAATGACTGGGACGTATTTCGCCACATATTTCGTGCAGTACGGCGTGAAATAAGGGGCGAGATAAGTCTCATTTTAAGCCATGTGAACATAGTCTAAAGGTGCTGGACTGGTCAAGCACGTCCACAGACCTAAACCCTATTTAGAATCTGTGGGGCATCCTCTAATAGAAGGTGGCGGAGCGCAAAGTCTCTAACATCCACCAGCTCCGTGATGTCGTCATGGAGGAGGGAAGAGGATTCCAGTGGCTGCAACCTGTGAGCTCTAGTGACCTCCATGTTCAAGAGAGTTAAGGCAGTGCTGGAAAATAATGGTGGCTACACAAAATATTGACACTTTGGGCACAATTTGTTCATTGTCTCTTAGGGGTGCACTCACTTTTGTTGCCAGCGGTTTAGACATTGATGGCTGTGGTGTGGAGTTATTTTGAGGGCACATTTACACTCTTGTACAAGCTGTACATAGGAACAATGTTCACTGACATGTCTATTTGCACAGCGCTGAACATGGAATCAGTTAGTGTATCATGCACACAGCTGTTGATAACTTCCTCACCATTTTTTAAATTCTTTCATCGTCAGTGAATGAGAACATCTTTGTTACATTGAGCAGCTGAGAACTTTTTTTAAATCACATCCGACACAGCTTCAGCTTTTATTGCAAGAGTGAGCACCCATACATGTAATGAACTGTGCCTCTCAGTGAATGAGCTGCTACATGTAAGGGAGAATATATCCATTCACAGACAGAAAGCAGAGATTTTAAAGACAGGAATTGAAATGTTGAAGAATATTCAAAAGTTGGAGAAACAAGGTAGTTAAAGGGGTTATCAAGCCTCATGCAATCAAGGTACCCTTGCCGGTCGTTTAGCACACAAACCACGCTGATGTAAACAGTTGCGAATGGTCTGACGTGACACTTGGTTGCCTCTTACTTCCCTTAAGCCGAATGCCTGAATAGTACAGTCATGGCCAAAAGTTTTGAGAATGACACAAATCTTATATTTTCACATGATCTGTTGCCCTCTGGTTTTTAGGTGTGTTTGTCAGATGTGTTTATCACATACAGTAATACATTTGCAATCATATTATGATTAACAAAAGCTTTTTATTGACAGTTAGAATGAGTTAATGCAGCAAGTCAATATTTGCAGTGTTGACCCTTCTTCAGGACCTCTGCAATTCTCCCTGGCATGCTCTCAATCAACTTCTGGACCATCTCCTGACTGATAGCAGTCCATTCTTGCACAATCAATGCTTGCATTTTGTCACAATTTGTTGGTTTTTGTTTGTCCACCCGTCTCTGATGATTGACCACAAGTTCTCAATGGGATTAAGATCTGGGGAGTTTCCAGGCCATGGACCCAAAATCTCTATGTTTTGTTCCCTGAGCCATTTAGTTATCACCTTTGCTTTATGGAAAGGTGATCCATCATGCTGGAAAAGGCATTGTTGATCACCAAACTGCTCTTGGACGGTTGGGAGATGTTGCTCTTGGAGGACATTCTGGTACCATTCTTTATACATGGATGTGTTTTTAGGCAAGACTGTTAGAGAGCCGATTCCCTTGGCTGAGAAGCAACCCCACACATGAATGGTTTCTGGATGCTTTACAGTTGGCATGAGACAAGACTGGTGGTATCGCTCACCTTGTCTTCTCCGAACAAGCTGTTTTCCAGATGCTCCAAACATTCGGAAAGGGGATTCATTAGAGAAAATGACTTTACTCCAGTCCTCAGCAGTCCACTCCCTGTACCTTTGGCAGAATATCAGTCTGTCCCTGATGTTCTTTCTGGAGAGAAGTGGCTTCTTTGCTGCCCTCCTTGACACCAGGCCTTGCTCCATGAGCCTCCGCCTCACAGTGCGTGCAGATGCACTCACACCTGCCTGCTGCCATTCCAAGCTCTGCACTGCTGGTAGCCCGATTCCCAAGCTGAAACACTTTTAAGAGACGGTCCTGGCGCTTGCTGGTCTTTCTTGGGCGCCCTGGAACCTTTTTGGCAACAATGGAACCTCTCTCCTTGAATTCCTTGATGATGCGATAGATTGTTGACTGAGGTGCAATCTTTCTAGCTGCGAAAATCTTCCCTGTTAGGCCAGTTTTGTGCAGTGCAATCATGACTGCACGTGTTTCTTTAGAGATAACCATGGTTAACAGAAGAGAAACAATGATGCCAAGCACCAGCCTCCTTTTAAAGTGTCCAGTGGTGTGATTCTTACTTAATCATGAGCAATCACTGAAACGATGTTAGCTGGTCCTTTTAAGGCAGGCCTGCAATGAAGTTGAAATGTGTTTTGGGGGAAAAAGTTCATTTTCTAGGCAACTATTGACTTTGCAATTAATTGCTGTTAAGCTGATCACTCTTTATAACATTCTGGAGTAAATGCAAATTGCCATTATAAAACCTGATGCAGTAGACTTTGTAAAACTTAACATTTGTATCATTCTCAAAACTTTTGGCCATGACTGTAGGTAATGACCAGAACATTATTTTAGTTTTTTCCTCCTTGCGTTTCAACAGTGGTAACTTTTTTATTTTTTCAATGACGCAGTTGTATGAGGTCTCGTTTTATTCAAGAAAAGTTGTACTTTATGGAGGAATAGTTTAAGTTCACTTATATATAATTGCAGAATTTTTAAAAACATTTTTTGTTTTTTTCACATTTTTTTTTTTACACCATTCACATTTCACACTTAACTTGTTAGAATAATTCTACAGGTTATTACGGTTGTGTAGTGGATACCTAATATGTGTAGGGTTTTCTTGTGTGTGTAATATATGCACAATTATTTTTTATTGAATATTTATTTTTATTTTATTATTTATTTATTTTTTTACACTTTTTATGTTTTATATTACTTTTTTTTTTTTAATTCCATGAAGGGAGAACTGTTTTACATTTTTTTTTAACACTTAGTAATGTATTAGCATATTCATATATGCTCATACATTATAATCTGTGTCAGTCTGACACAGGCCGTGATCAGGACAGCACACAGTGTGTCCTGGTCACTGGCTTCATACACCGACAGCTCTGGGGCTACTCTAGGTCCCCAGGGCTGACTGTGCAGTCGTTCTCCGGGCTTTGTCGGGTCACCGGGTGTTCCGATCACCCGACAGAGCAGGAGAACCATTTTGATTGCGCTGCGGTAACACACCACCGCAATCAAAGAGTCAAAGCACCAGGTTGCGGAGGTTTCTTCCGCTCCCCAGTGCTTGCAAGAGATGCTCTGGGATCATTGCTGTGTAGTACAGCCCCGATCCCAGCACAGCTGTGGCGTCGGGCGCCGCAAACCCCGAAGTCTACAGCGACGCCAAAAGATGTTGCTGTAGACGAACGACCAGCACCAGCTGACGTCAAAAGTCAGTGGGCGGTCATTAAGGGGTTAAACGTGCCTGGAGTTCTGTGGCATTCACCATCCTGTTCCGCAGGGCATTGTTTACAATGAAGCGGTCAGCAGTGTGTGATGGAGCCAAAAGATGTCCACTTCTTTGCCTTTCTTTGACTCTACCAGTCTCTCTGTATCTCTGTTGCAACCTGCTGATGACATGTTCCAGGAATTTTATGCTCATCCAGAAATTTCAATCAAAAGCCAAATATCCCTAACTTTTTGTGAGTAGTGTATCGCCCAAAAACTTTTAGGAGTATTTATCCATTACAGACTGTTTGGAAACAGCACTAAAAACAGAAAAATACCTATACTGAAGTGTCAAAATTTATAGTATTAGCAAATTTTACAGAGTTAGTGGATAATATAAAAAAGAAAAGAAAAAGGGGAACACTAAAATCATCTAATTAAGGGTTTTTCTGTAGGATAGTGGAGGCACACAGAGCTATAGTAAGGACCCTCTGTAGGTGCCCTATTATTATTGCTCTTTAAATACAAAGCAATATGCAAAACATTTCATGCTATGTCCTGCCTATAATACTATGTTTTGTGCCAGTATTCTCTCCTATGTTTCTGTACTGTTTGGTGACCATCATGTCACTTAAAATTAGGATTACCAGGGTTCTTTCCTGTATTGTATAATTTCCTTGTGGCACTCCCTTTTAGTCTCTGTTCAACATCTGCTATAACCTAGGCCCTTTGCAGTTGGTGTGCCAGGGCTGTCTCGTTCAATATACCATATGTGGTATCATTCTGACCTTAATAGAAGAAGAATGAGCTCTGGGCTTTTAATATCTAGCTAATACTATAGGAACATCTTTGGGTATTTTATTTTAAGTGCTTGATGTATGGTGCCTATAAAGGATCTAGCTAATAAGGTTAGTGACAATGCTCTGAAGGTGTCCCTGGAGCCTGTGAACAAACCATACATTGCTGTATACTGGTCTTTAGTTTGTCATATAGAACAGGATACATCAGGGAACTACACGTGGTACTGCGATTAGGAGCCCATCCGAAATCAGGGACGTCTACCTTATATGGCCAGGTACACAGATATGAAAGACAAAAATTACTTATGGGCAGAATACCTTCATTGTATGGCACACTGATATGTAAACTCAGAGGCACAAGTAGTGGACGTACTGGATGGGTCCATGTGCATGGCCAATAAAAGGGGTTTTCCCATCTCAAACATTCATGGCACATTAATAGGTAGATGTGTAATAGGTGCAAGTTCTACCTCTGAGATTCGCACCCATCTCGAGAATGGGCCCCCACAACATTCTCATTTGAGAATAGCCAAGCAGGTTAAACCTCTTCCAAACCATGTCTAAGTTATTTTACAGGTAGCACATTTGTTGTGGACCATGGGCAACATGTATGATCTAGGAGCATAGAAGCCAGTTCTAAATAGCTTTAAAACACTGTAGAATGTGCCTAAATGTATGAACCTACTGCGAGTCAGATTTAGAGCTTTCTAGTTCCAAAATGACAATTCAGGCTCAGATAAACCACTTAACAAGGCAGTAATGCTCCTAGTTTTGCCGTCATCCCGTCATAAATGTGTAGAATCATACGGTTGTGGTGCGACACACCCCTTAAACGCCTCCACATCTCAGACGCATTACAATGTGCCGCGGCTGCTGTATAGTGTGCCTAATTTTCGAGTGCGCCTGTTCATACAACGAGAGAACAGGGCTGCGACAGTTTTTGAGCTGAAAGGACACCAGAATACTGGCACAGCCCCGTACATACATATCGCCGTTTGTGCCCATTCCACCCCATAAATCAGCAAGAAATTACAGCATAATGCATGTGAATAGGGTTTACAAATATATTTTTTGTTTAACTATTTTATTGATTTTACAATAAAATAAAGAGCATGCATTGAGAAAGGAAACATTCATTGTCAAATAATAAAAAAAAACAGATACTGCAATCTTAGAATCATATATAGAAATACATTTAGGGCGACATGTCAGAAAAGTGGCGTTTCCACGCCAGTTTTAGGTGTATTAAATCAGTGTAAAGTGCGCCAGAAAGACCGATCAGTTCTAAAAACTGGCATCAGGTATACCTTGCATAGAAAACTTAATGCGCCTAAAAAGGCGAACCGCGTCAAAAAAGGCGCATTGCGCAACTCGTGGCACATAGCATAGCGTTGGTGGTATATGTAATGCAGCTATCGAGGCGCATTGCCCGACGGAGGCGCATAACATATGTAATGCACCTCAATTGGCGCAATTCACAATGGGGGCGCACAGCGCACCATATTTAGGCGCATGACAAAGTGTCGTGCCCGGCATATAAAGCGCCTAGTTTTGGTGTACGACAGTTCATTTACAACAAGAATATGGCGTCAAAAGTGGTTTGGCCGCAAAATAGACCAAAAAACTGGCGTTGCCGTGTTGGGACATGTCCCCCTTAATGCGTAAGGGAGGTACTTTGAACTTTCCTGTCTACAGAGTCAGGCTAGATCTATACAGTATCATTTCCACAGACTGAGAGTGAGCCCACTCCAGATCGTCAGACAATGCAAGGGATGATCTGGTATCTTGCCTAGGTCATTTAAGTTTATCCCTTGTTCTCAATTTAATCCCCTGATGAACCCTCTAAAAAACGGTAGGAGGGGAAAAGCGTCGGGTAGAGAACTTGTTTCATCCCCTGGAATAAAGGAAGAGTTAAATTTTGTTACTGAGTACTGAACTGATGATCTGCATATCAAACTGGAGATCCTCATATAGGGGTGCTATAGAGATATATAGGTCAAGATTTTCCTGATTGGGGCCGCCCTTTTCGGAGCAATGACCCTACAGTAAGCCTTGTAGGTATGAGTATTGGGGTATAGAACAGGTAAAGGGTTCTATATCTGTATTTTTTATTTTATTATCCCCACTGTTACAGCAATAAATACATCCGGGATATTACACTAATAGATGACCTCTAGGAGGAATGATTTGATCTCCAGAATCGCGAGTTGTTGTAGCCTCGCAAGAGTGCTATAATTTTACAATATTGCGTTGTTATTGATTGGTTGCGGTCACTGAATAGTAAAGAGGTACCTATATAGTTTTTAAGAGTAGAAATTAAGAGGGACATGTATGAAAGGGGCTGCGCCAAAAGACTGGCGTATTTTCAGCCCGACATTAGGCGCTGCCCCGTTCACATAAGTGAAAATCCTCCCAAAAGCCAGTATCAGGCGCATTACAGAGCACAAGCGGCACTTTGTAATGCACCTGATTTCGGGGGTGTACGGGAGTCGGGGCGCACTATAACTGTACAAAGCTACATATTTATAGCTTCAACACAGCAATTCTAGGCACATTACTGCTGGAACAGGTATACCACTTTCAAAGTGATATACCTGAGCCAGAAATGTCGTCCTAGTGCTAGAATGTGTCTGATTTATGACCTGTAGTAGAGCGGGTTCATGAATCAGGCGCATTCTAGGCTATTATTATGCGCATGAAATTTGGCGTTTACACCCCAAATTTTGTACATGCCGCTCTAAAAGTTATTTTTTAACCACATACTAATACTATTTCTGTGATAAAAGTGTTCAATTACGGATGTGGAAATTGATATAAGATTCTTTTCAGAATACTGTGTTTTTTTGTAGGTCTACACAGCACAGAAAAAGAGTCAGATTTTTGGCGGTTTTAGTATTTTGTAGCCACTGAAAATCCGACGGAATAACAAGCACATAGGGCGACATGTCAGAAAAGAGGCGCCACCACGACAGTTTTAAGGTGTATTACATGAGTGTATAGTACACCTGTCACAAATCTGCCGTGTGGTGTACTTTGCATAGTATAATTGATGCGGCTAATCTAGGCGCGTAGCATTTTTAGGTGCATATCATATCATTACTAGCATATTTGATGAGCCTACTTTAAGCGCATTCAAATGTGTTGTGTCTGTGTATAATGCACCTAGTTTTCGTGTACGACAGTTCATTTATATAGAGAATACGATGTCAACAGTTTTTTGCCGCAAAATACACAAAAAAAATGGTGCAATGGGACATGTCGCCCATACACTTTAATGCAAAAAACGACCTGTAGTCTACGTATGTAATTTTTTCTTGCTTGTTTTCTTGCACTGGCGGTTTTAGGAACATGTTGTAATAAACGATGGCGTCCAGTGGAAAATTTACTACAGAAGTCTATGTAAACCGCCGGACAGGTTGTAAGTGTTTTTCGTCACTTTTTTGTCTGCATTTCTGCTGAAAAACTGCACAGGGAGTTTAAAATTGTGCAGACGTTAGAAAAGTGACTGAAAACCGTTCAAAAAATGTCCAAAAAAAGTGACAAAACATGCCACAAAAAAACTAAAACCGCCCCCAAAAAAGTATTTTTTCCAGTGGTTTTTGACAAAAACTTGACAAAAAAAATAATCAGTTTTATAAATGATTTGGTTTTCTGCAAGTTTTTTGTGCTATGCTGTGTGGCCCTAGCCTCACAGACTGACCTGCGTTCTCATAACCTCAAAGACAAATGCTATGTGAAAATGCAAAGGCCTTTCCTGACAAAGAACCACTTGTTAAACAAAATAGAAGCCGTCAATTATATACTTGTAATACAAACTGCATGGGCTACTAAACGGTGGAAAAAATACAGACATCTAAGAGGCGACACTGAATGTGCCCAATAGCCTGAGGGATACAGTAATGGAGGCTTGAAATCAGTGACGCCAATACATCCACTCCATTAGTGGAGGAGAATGGCCCAGTTAATTGGAGCTTATCAGTGGTTTGCCTTGGAAGAGCACATGCGTAAATGGGTCCTATTGGATTTTGTTCAAAATGAAACCAATATAGAGTCTCTACTTGCACCTCGAGCAATATATCAGTACCATACGTTTGAGGGATATATAAGGAACGTATCTCCATTCTATGAAGTGGACATCAATCATGGGTCAAATTGGAAAGCACTATAGATGTGTGGAGAAGATTAAACAGCTAGAGGAGATCAAAGACCCGGGTTTTAAAAGCAAAGCAAGAGGTGAGCGGGAGTGCATTTATTTGCAGATATGAAGTGCTGAAGGTGGGAGGCTATCTTGCAGACACATAATGGAAGCAAAAAGTGATATAAGGCTAGCAGTTAAAGGGGTTGTTCACTTTAATAAAATTATATTTAAATAGGGCCACAAAAGGAAAAGTATATTTACTATTTTGCCAGAGGCAAACTGAAACTCTATCAGTTCTCAGTCTATAAAGCACTAAAACTTAACTTTTATTATATACAACACTTAACCTATATAACACACTTTTTAAAAACCTGATTTCTAACCTCTCAATTTGTCTCATAAATGTATCCCTTTCTAATTGTGAAAGAATAACTCCTTTTCTATTATCAAATCTGGTGGAACACCACCTATTATATCAGCAGGAAAACCCTATACATACAGTGATTTGCTAACTGCAAAAAGGAATCCAAAAACATCTTACTTGGGCAGTCATCCCTAATCTGATGGGCATGAAGCATATAAGGTTTCCTTGTGAAACCCTCTGCAGCAGGTAACACAGGGGATAAAGGTCCGGACCTCTATCCCCTGATGAAGCCAATTAGCTGGTGAAACATGTTGGGGAGGTCAGGCATGAAATTTTAATTTGTGATTTTCTACATCTTTTCACTGTGTTACCTGCTGCAGAGGGTTTCACAAGGAAACCTTATATGCTTCATGCCCATCAGATTAGGGATGATTGCCAAAGTAAGATGTTTTTGGATTCCTTTTTGCAGTTAGCAAATCACTTTCTATATAGGGTTTCCCTGCTGATATAATAGGTGGTGTTCCACCAGATTTGATAATAGAAAAGGAGTTATTCTTTCACAATTAAAAAGGGATACATTTATGAGATAAATTGAGAGGTTAGAAAACAGGTTTTTAAAAAGTGTGTTATAGAGGTTAAGTGTTGTATATAATAAAAGTTAAGTTTTAGTGCTTTATAGACTGAGAACTGATAGAGTTTAAGTTTGCCTGTGGCAAAATAGTAAATACAGTTATTAAAAGTCACTCTTTGTTCTCTTACTAGATTCCCATATTTTTGAGACTACTTGACAAAAGGACAGGAACCCAGAAGTGAAGAGGAGCGGGAGCCAAGAGAGCTGAAGCAGGGGGGGATCAGGAGGTCAGTATCACCTATTTTTTATTTTTCCACCCTGGTCCCATATAATTTTATTAAAGTGGACAAACCTTTTAAGTTCACACAGGCCTTTTTGCTCAAATCTATGCAGATGCTGCAGAAACAACCTCATTCAAATGTATGGAATGGACTATTCGCAGAAATATCGGGTATGTATAACTACAAACCAAGTTAGTTAAGAGGTGCCCTTCAGACATACGGCTGGTTCTGAATACATTGGCTCTTTATGGAGTTGTTAAATGGGTGTATCTGACTCCCTTCCATTATGGCATTTTTTATCCTAAGGGGTTGTCTTCCAATGTACATTACTGGCATCATTCTTGTTCCAGATACAGCCCTGGGTAAAAAATATCATGGGAGAGATCTCTATATTGACTTTTGATGTATTTACCGTATTATGTCCCCCAGAAGCAGTCTTTTCTCTAAACTAAATAACCCTAATCTTGCCAATCTTTCTGGGTATTGTAGTCCCAGTCCTTTTATTATTTTCGTTGCTGCCTTTGTACCTGTACAAGGTCTAAAATATCTTTCCTGTGGCCTAGTGCCCAAAACTGTTCACAATATTCAATGTGTGGTCTGACCATTGACTTGTATAATGGGCGAATAATGTTCTCATCATGTGCCTCTATGCCCCTTTTAATACACCCCATGAGCCTATTTGCCTGCCTTAGCAAGATGGTTGTCTCAGTTAAGTTTATTGTCAACCAAGATGCCCAAGCCCTTCTCCATGTCACTTTTACCTAGACTTTTTCCAATCCTATATTTACACAGGTCGGATCGTAGTAAAATCTGCAGCATTTCTGCAGAGAAATCAACACTACAAAACCTACAGCTACTAGTGCAGGTTTTGTAGTGGATTTAGTTGCACATTTTTCTACATTGACTTCAATGGGATAAGGCATTGAGGTCCAAATAGAAATTTTGGTGACAAAACCTACACCAGCTAGATTCCTCTTCAGAAATGCTGTGGATTTCATGTGAATTCAACCCATGTAATTGTACCGTACGTTCAGACCACGAGGATTTCCATGCAGATTCCACCTTGAAAATCTTAATTGAAAACAATTCCTATTAACCTCAATAGAAAATAGTGTTGCAGTTCACACGACACGTATTTTTGATGCAAGATTTTCTAAACAGACGTGCATTCACAAAACTTTGAACATGCACATTCTTTGGTCTATGTGGAAAGCGTGTGGAAATTTACCTTTTATGTCAATGGGATAGCTAAGATCCTCTTGCAAAAAGCACCTAAAAGGTTTGTACGTGTATTGCATGTGGATTTGTGTCTGAAACCTATAGGCATGAATTGTGCTCTTTTGACTTGTAACGACCAGCGGTGTCCGTATGCACGGACACCATGGACGTCGAGTATTTGGTGTGGGTCCACTGTGATCACCGCAGACGAAGGTGGTGTAGGTGGAGACCACACCAGGGAGCGGAGTCTAAGGGGCCCCTGGTCTTCACGGCCAGAAAAGACTTTGCTGCAGGGAACTCCCAGGTCGCTACACCTGACGCTGCTACCCGCGGTGACCGCTAAGGAGCAGAACAAGGTGGCCGGCTACAGGCTGAGATGACAGGTCGCAGGCCGGTGCAGCTGCCGGCAGATAGCAGAAACCCAGACAGGAACAAATTGGTACAACAGCAGGAACAGCAACCTGGACACAGCGGGGTTACCTGAAGACTGGAAGCTGGTACCAGGCAGGTAGTTGCCAGGCAAGATGGCAGGATACAGCAAAATCAGGAACCTAGGTAACAGCATAACATGCCACTCTCCCGTTTTTGGCGGGGGGTCCGCTATTTGGGGTCCCCTCCCGCCCTCCCGGGGGAGTTGGCATTCCTCCCGCCCCCCGCCGGCAGCGGGGGGTCTTTAAATTACCGCGGCGCAAGAGTAGCGCTGGTGCGCTACTCTTGCACCGCCGGGCCGCTCCTACAGGCGGGTGACGCGGCCGCAGCGGCCGCTCACCCGCCCGCGGTCTCACTGTGCGGGGAGGAGGCAGGAGGTGATCGCTCCTCCTCCCTCCTCCCCCTGGATGTACGGCGCCGGGGTGTGCGCCGCACATACAGGTCAGTGGCGCAGGGGGAAGTGACGCGCGGCTGCTCTCACTTCCCCCTGCGCCGCTGAAGAGATCGGGCAGGAGCTGGCCGCGCTGCAGGAGTCTGGTAAGGTAAGTGGATTTTATTATTTTATTTTTTATTAGCTTTAGGGGCTCTACCTGACTAACAGAGAGGGCAACTACCTGGCTAACAGATGGGAGCACTACCTGGTAACAGAGAGGGCACTACCTGGCAACAGAGGGGGCACAACCTGGCAACAGAGGGGACAGCTACCTGGCAACAAAAGGGCCACTAACAGGCTAACACATGGGGGCACTACCTGCTAACAGATGGGGCACTACCTGGCAACAAAAGGGGCACATACCTGGCTAACAGATGGGGGAACTACCTGGCTAACAGATGGGGGCACTACCTGGCAACAGAGGGGACATCTACCTGGCAACAAAGGGGACATCTACCTGGCAACAAAGGGGACATCTACCTGGCAACAAAGGGGACATCTACCTGGCTAACAGATGGGGGCACTACCTGGCAACAGAGGGGGCACTACCTGGCAACAGAGGGGACATCTACCTGGCAAACAGATGGGGGCACTACCTGGCTAACAGATGGAGGCACTACCTGGCAACAGAGGGGACATCTACCTGGCAAACAATGGGGGCACTACCTGGCAAACAAATGGGACACTACCTGGCTAACAATGGGGGCACTACCTGGCAACAATGGGGCACTACCTGGCTAACAATGGGGGCACTAACTGGCTAACAATGGGGGCACCTACCTGGCTAACAAAGGGGCACCTACCTGGCTAACAATGGGGGCATCTACCTGGCTACAAATTTGGCTCTACCTGGCTACAGAGGGGCATCTACTTGGCTACAAGGGGCATCTACCGCCTGTAAGAGGCACTACCTGGTTATGGGGGGCTACTACCTGGCTATAAGGGCATCTACCTGGCTTTCTTCCAAAGCCGTTATGCAGTTAGGTGGAGTGGGTGTGGCTTTTTTGAAGGGGCGTGGCATACCGACAAGATGGGCGTGTCCATGCAAATTTTTGCCACTACAATCTCCTGCTTTTTCATTTTCTGAAGTTGGCAACTATGGGTAACAGACATACAGAATGGCAGGAAACAGCAGGGATAAACGTACGCGACAGACACCACCAGGAAGCAGTGGTCAGGAGCTCAGGTTCCTTATATCACAGGAGGTCATAGGTCACTGGGCAGGAAATTGAGACACTGTCCCTTTAAATCCAGTTGAGCAAGAGCATGCGCAGACCCAGGCAGGAACAGGAAGCAGGAGCAAGGACAGGTAAGCACACAGACAGAGGACACAGCAACAGGTACAGAAACTGGGCACACAAACAGGGACGCAGCCATGTGGGCGGCCCAGAACGAGGGCAGCGGCATGGACTGTGACATGACTGCAAACTGCCTATAAATGCAAATCCAAAGAACACCTCTAAATCCAGATGCAATGATCACATACTTCAGTAAAAAATACTTGTTAAAACTACGTAAATTTCAACAGCAAAATCCTTGTGTGAACATACCCAATCAAAGTTTCTGATGTGTATGATAGGAAAATGACAAAATACACAGTACATTGCAGAATGTGTTATACAGGCAACCAGTGTTATAGTTGCTTTACATTGGGTTTTTTTTTGTTATTTTTAGTCAAAAAACAAAAAATAAAAAAACATAAAACGTTGATTTAAACAGTAGGCCGTTTTCTAAGAATACGTTACCTTTAAAGGGAATGTATCGTCAAAAAATGACTTCTTGTTTAACTCACATTTTTATGTTAAACACATTTTTTTAGGAATTTTTGGTTATGTTTTTTTAATTTTCCATATCACTTTCAATATTTTTTTAATAATTCTTAAGTCATGTAGTTTTCACTTTGGCCACTAGGCCTTAGGCTCTGTCTACACTGCACAGAAAAACGTCCGTTTTTTCAGCGTTTTTCATTTTCTAAAACGCAGGAAAAACGACTGTAATCATCTCCCATGGACTCTATTGTAAAACCCTCCTGCTGTCTACACTGAGCTTCTATATTCTGCTCGTTTTTTTCACTGCTTGTCTTTTTCAACATGTTCTAAAAAACGCCAAAGCCGGGCAGAAAATTTACTACAGGAGTCTATGGAAAGCGCCGGACGTCTTTTGGCGCGTTTTCGAGCTGTGTTTTTCGCCGCGATTTTTCAATGAAAACCCTCCCAGAGACCCAAGTCCCACCTATAGTGGGTGTAACAAAGGTTAATCCTTATCAAATTTGCATACAAGTGTCTTATGTGTCCTTTTTTGTAACTTTTGCAATAAAATGATCATGCTTTGGTCGCTAATGATTTTTGCGCAATTTATATTTTTTCCGCTAAAAATACGTTTTTTTACAGATTTTGGCATCAGAATCAGTGTTTTGTTTTTTTTACAGATTTTGATGCTAAAATCCTTTTCTAAACATATTTTGACGCTAATAAAGTTATCTCGCTACTGACGCTGAAAATAAGTTTTTTACGGATTTTGCCGCAAGAATCTGTTTTTTAAAATTTTTTGGCACTAAAATAATTTTTTTTACAGTTTTTGGCACTAATAACGTTACCTCGCCTCTGACGCCAAAAATACGTTTTTTTTTACGGATTTTGGCGCAAGAATCGGTTTTTTGGCACTAAAATAATTTTTTTTACAGATTTTGGTGCTAATAAAGTGATCTGGCTTCTGACACGAAAAATATTTTTTTTATGGAATTTGGCGCAATAATGCGTTTTTTGGAATTTTGGCGCTAATACAGTTATCTTGCTGTATGCAAAGATAATGTGGGTTTTTGTGGATTTTGGTGCAAGAATCTGGTGCAAAATTTAATAAAGTAGTAGCCCGCAGCAGCACACAAAGGACAATGTGCTCACAATGGCTACAGTGATCTAAAGGAAGTGACGACTTAACATGCTAACTCTGCCTGTAGTGTGTAGTTTACATCCAATGGCTTAATTTGTGCATACATTAAAAAGCAGAGCAAAGACGCTTCAAAAACGCTTCAAAAATGCTCCAAAAAACGGACGTTTTTTCAGCTGCTTTTGACAGGCAGTGGACAGAAAACTCAGTTTCATGAACGTTTTTAGTAATTCGTTTTCAGGTCGTTTTTTATCCACTGCAGTGTAGAGAGAGCCTAATAATCGTCTGACACTTCCTGCTCTGTTTAGAGAGCTTTTCAGCAGTCTGCTCATTATCAGTAACAGCAAACTGAAAGGAGACACCATTGTGTACAGAGAACACAGAATCCACCAGTCACAAGAGGAGATGTCACAGCTCCCCCCTCCCCTCCCTTCACAGTGAAAACTCTCCTATACAAGTCTATGGGACAGAATCTGTCTTAAGAATCCTATGTGCATGAAGCTGCTGTAAAGTATCTCTCTGACTGCTGTTAAAGCAGTGCAAGCAACAATGTCTCCCCACAATCATATATAGACAGCCGAATAGAGAAATCTACAATCAGGAAATAAGAACGACTGAGAGGAAAAGAATATGGATCAGGGGCTTGATTTAATAAGTAAAAAAAAAATAAAAATTGGTGACAGATTCCCTTTAGGAAATCTCTTATATACTGTAAACGTTCATTTTTGAAGCCTTACATCTAAGTGCTATAAAAAGAACTATTTGCATTCTTGCCTTTGTTTTCTAGATTCCAGATCCTGGGAAATACTTTGACGCTTAAAGAATAATAAGCAATAATAACAGGAGAGGAAATTCATATATCCTTATATAGTCGGTTAGCTACGGAAGTAAAATAGAACGCTCTTCATAGTCTTCTTTTCAGGGTCACATTAATAACAGCCCAGTGTGAAGGTTTTAAACTGAATCGAACAAGTATGTTAAGAAAAAAAAAAAACCTTTATTCAGAAAGATGGAATAGAAAGCGACATCTGACAAATGGCATTGTTACCACAAGGAGGCTCAGCGGACTCCGTGTCGATATTTTGTTTGACAGGATCAAAACAAGAAATAAATGACTTAAAGATCAAAGTATGTTCACAATGAAAAGCAAAGTGGAGATGAGAAGCGGCAATGACGCGACTCTGTACAGTCGGCTTTCCATAAATAAGTGATGGAAACCGGGAGAAGGGTTTCAGAGACCTAAATGGGTTTTCTGGTAATGATTTCCTTACATGTTCTCCATTAACATACAGTCCTTGATCTCATGGGCCGTGGCAGCAGGAGGCGAGGGGGCATTTTGTATTAATATCTACCTCTTAATAGAGCTATATTTATAGATTCCCAGAGACAACCTTTAAAAACAGATCTTTTTTAATGTCCAGCTACAATAGACGTATGTAGCACCTGGGAAAAACTGCTGTAAGGAGAAGAGTATTGTAAGGCTGTGTGCACCCTAGTGTAGATAGTCAGGTGTGGTCTATGGTAACTGCTGTAATAACAGGTACATATAGTAACAAAAAGCAATATGTTAGGTCTGCAAGATCAACTAGTGTACATAATTCCATACACTAGCCATACTGTGGCCATAACATTGCAAGCCTCAGTTTCCTCATTACAGTGGCAGCATCAGGGCCTCATAATACTGCTAGCCTCAGTGCCCCAAACCTAGGATAGTGACATCATAACCTTAAAGGGAATGTGTCATCAAAAAATGAGTCATGGTTTAAGTCCCTTTTTATGTTGAACACATTTTTTAGGAATTTTTGGTTGTTTTTTTTTTTTAATTCTTCATATCACTTTCAATATTTTTAATTCTTAAGTCCTGCAGTTTTCACTTTGGCCACTAGGCCTTGTTTGCACTGCTTTAACAGCAGTCAGAGAGATGCTTTACAGTAGCTTCATGCACATAGGAGACTTAAAGGGGTTTTGCCGGGTGTGCCTTATTTGAAAGAAGAAAATGTAAACAAGCCCGCTGAGCTAAAGGGGGGGGAGAGAACAGACAAAAAACACAGACCCTTGATAGGGGTGTTGAAATTTTTCCTAAATAATACACTACAATAGTGGATTCTGTATCAAAAGACAACCCTTTTCTCCACACCCTTTGAAAGCTTCTTCATGTTCTAGTATCAGAAAAAGGGTTTTACTTAGATAATCACACAACAGTGATTATGTATACAAAAAACAACATATTTTACCCAGTGCCTTGAAAGCTTCATGAGTCCCTTCATCAGATAAGAAGTGTTCTCTGCACAAGCCCGGCCCGCACTCGTACTAATAGAAGCTTTTAAGTAATAAGGGCAGGGAAGGCAGTGTAGCCCCCCAAACTCAATTTTTTTAATCACTTTATTTAAAAAAGGATTAAATCCCCTTTTGGAGGATCCCACACAACATTAATGTGGCAAAACCCCTTTAAGACTATCAGTCCCCTTCGCTTCTATAGGGAGTTTTCTAGTCATGCTCTGTACTGGGAGAATTCAGTGTGCAGGAGGTGAAAGGGTGAACTTTTGGGCTATCTCTCTTGTGATGGTGGTCCTGTGTTCAAATTTACACTGGGGTCTCCCTTTCCCCTTTTACCCCTTTGTGCTGAGAATCTTTTTTTAAGAACAGGAAATGTCAGCAGTTATTAGGGGTAGTGGCCAAAGTGAAAATGCAGGACTTTGAATTATTTAAAAAAAAAATTGAAATTATGGAAAAATATAACCAAAAATTCTTAAAAAATTTGTTGAACATAAAAAATGTGAGTTAAACAATAAGTCATTTTTGATGACAAATTCCCTTTAACAGCAGCACTGCCCTCATAACAATATTAGCAGTTACAAGAGAAGTGAACCCTAACTGGATTTTGGCTTTGATGACTGATAAAATGTCTAATTGTTACATATGTCACAGTTCTAGACAAGCACAATCTAACTAAAAATAATAGCAAACAAATACTTATACTATTCCGGTTTTATTGAGTAAATATCCACAGTGCAGGGGAAAAAAATAAAGGATATCGGTGTTAAAGATTTCTTCAACAGGTTATTGGTAAAAGAGGTTTCAGCTATGAAGATGAGACTGGAAGTGTGGTTTTCACAGGAGTTGTGCCAGCTGAATAAAGGCACACAAAGCCTGGCTGCAGGCAATTCTGTCTTCAAGAAACATTGGTTATTGTGGGACATGCCTCAATTTTTAGGAGACATTAGAAGACATATTATAGAGATGCATATAGCTGGAAAAGGCTACAGAAGCATTGCTAAACATCTGGGTGCACATCAGTCCACAGATAGCCCTATTGTCTATGCTGTAGGAATAGACATCGTTTTAAAGGGAACCTGTCACATAGATTATGCCCCCCTTGCTGAGGACAGTACAAGCTAGTGTCAGACCTGCTGTTTCCAGCGCTGTGTCCCTTATTCTGTAAGATGCTGGAGTTTTAGAGCATTTACCCCTCAAATCTTATTCCTGAGCAGAAGTTAGCCATCAAAGGCTTGACCCGCCCACTGACAGTTATTCACATGTTTCTACCTACTCAAAGTAATAGGTTTGTCAGTTGAGGTGGGCGGGGCTAGCCTCAGGTGGGTGGGGTTTGAAAAAAAACTGACTTCGAATGACTCTTCTGGCTGAAAACTGCAGATTTGGGCATTAAATACACGAAAACTACAGCATCTTACAGAATAAGGGGCACAGCGCTGGAAACAGCAGGTCTGACACTGACTTGTGCTGTCCTCAGCAAGGAGAGCATAATCTATGTGCCAGGTTCTCTTTAAGGGCGTTGGCCACCTCATGACAAAATCAAGCATGTTACAGTAAAATGAAACGTAATGATTCTTTTACTTTTAATTCCTGCACTGTGGATATTTACTCAGGGTGCTCAATAAAATAATCAGGATATTAGGGTTGTGTTTGTCGAGAGTTAGGATTTTATAAGCAAAGAGTAGTGTTGCGCTTCAAATTTAAGTTGATGTTGAATTCTAAGTGACTAAAATGCGATTTTAGCCTACCCAAATTCAAAGAGGAAAAAAAAGCAACCAAATCAAAGCTAACCTTAAATTGGGTTTAGGGTTACCCATGACAGCCTCAGTGACCTCATAACCATAATGGTAGCACTGCCCTCATAATAATAGATGGGACAGTTACCCCTAGACTTTTTTGTTTCTGACTACACAGTGGTACCATTAGGCAGATTAAACCCCCTCATCAATGATGCAACCCTAACAATACAGAGTGTGCAGGGTTGTTATAAAATTTGATAGAAACCATTCACTTCTGCCTTTTTTCAAGTATCTACATAGAGATAAACTATCATCAGTGTTTCTGTAGTTGGTAATCATTAGAGGTGACTACTATCTGAGAATATGTCATGTAAGAAGGTGCAAAGGGCCATCATAGATGGCAGGTATGGTTTAACGAGATGCGTGGCCTTGGTGCGGTAAAAGCCCCTTATCTTTTGGATGTTAGCAGCAATAGGCGACTGACACCTGTAGTGTATCTTAGTATAGATGCTGATGCAGCTGATCCAGGCCGGGCTTTTCCTGGAATAGTCAAAGAGCTGAGTGGGATAGCTATCCCCATGTTTCGATGTCCAGGCCTGGTTTTGTTGGCCTGTGTAAGCCTGGAGAGTCAAGTGAGCTGGCTGTGGATCCCAGCCTAAGTCTGTAGCGGATTGCTGTGCTGAGATCTGGAAAGTGAAGTGTGCTTTGTCAGAGCTTGGAACGGGTTGAGCCTACACTACGGGTTGAGTGCCTTATGGCGGCTGCGGGAATTTTGCCTTACTAAGAGCATGTAGTGTACTACCAAGAACTTCGTGCTTTTGTTGTATGCTGGTGAAGCAAGCCGTGGTGATTTCCGTTGTTTTTGAAATGTAGTTTATCCTCAAGACTGCTCCTGCACTCGGCTTAGAGATTGCTATTTGGGACTGAACCCCACAGTAGCTACAGGTATAAAATTTAGTCAGGAGATGCTCGGTCTGCTCCACAGTCAACCACCAGGATACAGAATACATACAGGATACATATGGTAGTGCATGTTAATGATCTGTGACCAGCACCTCTGCCCACAGAATTTCTCCTAGCAAGAAGCATGCATATGTTAGTGCATATTAATGATGTGTGACCAGCACCTCTGCCCCCAGATTTTTCGTAGCAAGCTACATAACAGTAAAGGCAGAAGACTAGAACTGATGATTTTCTTCTTCAAATGTTCCTAGTTGTACAATGGTCATAATCACATAAGCAATACAGTGATTTTATATCTGCCATAACTATAATACAATATAACATTCACTGTCACATCCACAAGTAATTAAACTAAAAAATGACACAGATCGTTAAAACCATAAAGAATAATGTATTATGGCCGCAGCTTGCAATAAATAAATAAGAGCTAATAAAGTGACAGGAAGAAAAACTAGATCTGAACTGTATCCCAAGTCTTCAAGCAAATAAAAAGTACATTCAATTTGAATGGATAACAACAGATGATTATAAAACAATTTGCAGACTGTAAACCCTGTAGAGCTGACTTTGCCAAGAACAAAAGAATGGCTAGAAATGACAAAAAGCCAATTGAATGAGATGAATGCTGCACTAGACAAATTCAACATATTGAAGAAGGCATTTACATGCAGAAATATGTCTATATTCCTGCTCTCATAGGACAACTTGATGCTTGATGATTCTTCAACCCATTTCTTGTAGAACAAAATGGACTATATCCCTTTGGGCTTCTTATTTTGTAATGCAGGTTTATTCTAAGCATGTGCAACCCAATTTTGGTCCCTTTCCATACTGAACCCTAGAACAGCCACCTGTATACCTTCCTGTCTACAGGGGGCTATGTACCTACCTATCTACAAACAAAGGGTATATTTACTTACCTACAGTAGGCCTATATACCTACCTACTTAATGGTGGGCAATATTACTACCTACCTACTTAATGGAGGCGCCCATACCAGAGGTAAGAATTGGTGGGAAAGTGCTGGAAAAGAAAGAAGTCTACGATGTTTGTGTGGTAAATTCTGCAGGGATGAGTGGTGGCCAGGAGAAGTCATGCTGGCATTCTGGACTGGATGGATAAGAAAAGGGAAAAGGAACAACTGATGAGAGAAGATAACACCTCATCAGAGAAAACGTTCCTGCATGTCAGTGATTATTTTGCTTCTGTGATGGATCAGTGTTGTAGTCACTGTCATGTGATGAGACCTGAGCTGGCGTCTGAGCATTTTGTGGTCTCTATATGGCGGCATTTTAAGGTATATAGGCACTTGTTTAGTGGCAGTGTACACTTCTCCCTGATTTGTAAAAGTGAGTGCATCCTTGTCCCTGAGATTAGGGGGTTTCACTTTTACTTTCTCTCTTGTGTTTATAGTGTCAAGGAGCATGACCAGGGGAAAACTTGGAGGTGGATACTGTACATGGGGCTGGCGGGAGGTGGAGGGTGTATGGATGGAAGGCATGGATGGAATCACTCAGCCATGTGTCTATCTATGATATGTTAGACTGTGACAAGTGTATGAGACAGACAGACATGTGAGTCTGATGTGTGAGACAGACAGATATTGGACTCCCTTTGTATTGCGTACTGTACAGTACAGATCTATTTTGCACACTGTATTATGTGGTCAAATGCATTTATGTCCGAGAGGGCAAAAATTAACAGGTAATATTTTAATGTACAGTAGTTGTAGGGTGGGCCCCTAAGATTAACTCACCTGGAAGGCCCCTTGCATGCTAGTCCCACACTGACTGGAAATATATTAACATAAGAGGAAAGCTGCCAAGTTTAGCATAAGGGCACAGATAACAGTTAAACCTAGATATGACATTACCAGATAAATAAGTCTGGAGTGAAACAAATATTAAAATGAGACAAGGAAGCAACAGATCATGGGACAGGTCAGAGAGGGCAGGAACAGTATACAAAACGTGCAAGCATGACTGCAGCTAATATGGTGAAATACAAAAGGATCCAGATATCAGAGAGGTGTATATCAGGAGAGGTGCCATGGAGAAAAAAAAAAGAAAAAAGTACATTGGTGACTGAACTGGGACACTTCAATCTTCACTCAATTGCAAAAAGGTCTTCCAGGATTCAATAGGATATTTCAGTCAGCTGTATTCGGATCTCCTGTTGATTTTAATGGGCGAGTTCCAACCATCTCACCACTAAAAGGGAACCTGTCACATAGGTGATGCCACCCTTGCTGAGGGCAGCACAAGCTAGTGTCAGACCTGCTGTTTCCAGCGCGGTGTCCCTTATTCTGTAAGATACAGCAGTTTCAGAGCATTTATTGCTCAAATCTGCCTGTTTTCAGCCTGTTCTGCCAGAGATGAGTCCAGTTTATTCATAGATAGCCCTGCCCAGTCATGGCTAATTCAACCTGTTACTTTGAATAGATAGAAACCTGTGGGCAACTGGATTGTGGGTGTGGCTAGCCAATGGTGGGTGGGGCCTACATCTGCCATTGAATACACTGGACACTTCTCTGGCAGGACAGGCTTAAAACTGCCAGATTTGAGCATTAAATGCTCTAAAACTGCTGCATCTTATAGAATAAGAGACACAGCGCTGGAAACAGCAGGTCTGTCACTAGCTTGTGCTGTCCTCCGTAAGGGGGTATAACCTATGTGACAGGTTCTCTTTAAAGTGGAGAGGTTTCAGGGCTTGATAGATGTAGGACCTGCATCTATCACACAGGAACGGAAAATCATATCGATATGCCTTCAAAGTGTATATTGGGACAACCCATTTAATAGTTGTCCACTGTCCTTAATACTTTGGTGAGATAGATGACCCCCTGTGTCTCATCTCTCTCCAACTAGATGAGTTGTATGGAGTATTAGCCAAGTATACATCCTGTTGCTCAATACATCTGTATAAGAGGATTAAAAACAGCCGAATGATTATGGTCTGTCACCTCTGTATCTACCATAGCGTTACACGGGGCAGATTCATTCTTGTGGGAAGGGATAAGTGATAAATGTCAATGGTTGGAATAACCTTTTAAATGAAAATAGCGTTTCTAACATCTCCTTTGAAGAACATTTAAAGTGTTTATCCCAATATAGACATCACAGTGGGGAGTCCGCTAGTGGGCACATTTCTTAATGAGCTGGAGCAGAGAGCTGCCCGCTACAAAGGAAGTTGGATTTGGCTGCTAGGGACTCAGGTTGAGCGTGTAGAGTTGATGTCAGATTGCAAAGTGGGAGAGACAGCTAGAAACAGTCTGGGGGCCCCAAGACAGAATCTGGAACAGAAGTATAATATCAGCAAGCAAAGCAAAGTAAATAAACTTAGTAAGGGTCAAAAACCAAGAAAGTACAGATGAGCCAAATCCATGAGCAGAAAAAAAAAACCAGGAAATCAGCCACAGTTAAAAACCAGGAGAGTACACAAAAAGTATGGGGGAAAATTATTTCAAGTGAAGCCCCCTCAAAAGACAAGGGGACATTCCCTTCGACTAGAGAAAAAAGGATTCAATCTCCAGAGGAGAAGAGCGTTCTTCACTGTAAGAACTGTGAATCTGTGGAATAGCCTGCCTGAGGAGCTGGTCACAGCAGGAACTGTACGGAGTTTCAAGAAAGGCTTAGATATCTACCTGGAACTAAAGAATATTAATGCGTATGTAGCCATGTAAAATTCTGGATCCTGGCTAGTGAAGGCTCTGGGGTCAGAGATGGGGTCTCCACTGGAGCAGATTGGTTCTTGCCTTGTGGGTTTCAGGGCATTAACCAGTGGTGAGGATGGGCTTAAAATCCTTGTCTCTCTCTCTTCACCCACATTTTACCCTCCCTTGGTTGAACTTGATGAAAACATGTCTTTTTTCAACCGTACTAACTATGTAACTATGTATAAACAAGGCAATGGGTCAAAATGGAGCCAGGACACAGAGAGCCATCACAGACAAAGAACAGAACCAGCAGTTGGTGGGACGCTGGTTCAGAACCCTGAACGACTTTGCTCCTCACACCTCTGACTGTGCCTTGGCTAGTGGGCATGGCAATCTTAAAGGGACGGGATGTTTAACTCCTAACAATTTTATTTTCATGTTGAAATAACCATGTTAAATATCTCTAGACAGATGTGAGTTGATAATCATCAGTATGAAGTTAACTACAGGCAGTCCCCGGGTTAAGAACAGGATAGGGACTGTAGGTTTGTTCTTAAGTTGAATTTGTATGTAAGTCGGAACAGATATATGTATTAAATGAAACTCCAGCATTAAATGGTTTGTTTTGTAGTTTTGGATTATAAAAGGAAGGGTTTTTACATTTGTTTTGCTGCCTGCGCCCCTGTTAAGAAGATTTCCATCATTTTACCTAATGTGCTGCTGTGGCCACACTGTGAATTTGTTGTTCCACAGAATGTATCTGCTGTGGAACCCATGAATAACTACATGTGCTCAGCCCCAGTTGGTACTAGGGGACAGATGAAGTCGGAACGTTGTAAGTCGGGGACTGCCTGTATATGGGTGGAGACAATAGTCTGACCAAGTGAGCCCCGGTATAATTTCCAGTTCATAGATGGTTCTTAATTAGTGCTTTCTGTGTAGGAAAAATGAATGTACTTTATGTTAGACTAAACAACCCTAGCGCTAACATGTTTCTGAATGTCAAAAAATGTACCATGGGTAAAAATGTTAACAGGTTCCAAAGCAAGCATTTTTGTAATCACATTATTTTCTATACCAAACTATCTATTTCTGATGAGGGAAATCTACTGCTTTCCTGGTCAGAAGATTCTCTTGTGCTGAGATTTTAATTACATATTGCTCAATGGGATTGGCTTTTTTATTTCCTGCTTTTTAAAGCTGGTTTAAACGTATTCTCAGGAACTTGCTGGGCATGAAAAGTGGCTAGGAGACTCCGAAGAGGAGATATAACAGAAGATATAATTATGTCTAGCAACAGTCTCCACTGCATATTAGTATATGGGCTTATGTGACCTGAAAAGAAGGGGCGTTAAGGGGTCTGTCATTGACCCTTTAAATGTTTCATATGAAAAGACATAGGCGTAACTATAGCCATAGCAACTTCTTTGGACATGGTTGGAGGTGGGCCCCACTCAGTAGGGAGGAATTGTGTTCCTTTTTGTAGGAACAAGTTTGTTTGTGGCTTCTGATCTACCCTGCTTTTATTTGTTACTTCCCTGATATAGGGTGGTATTATTTATACCTTTAGTTATTGCTACTTATTCTACTGTTTTAGTTTATAGTCATGAGGTTGTGCGGGCTTATCTCCTTTTGCTATGGGGCCCTATAAATTCTAGTTAAGCACCTGTCAAAAGAGATATCTGGTCAAAAACCGGAGATACAACCAACACCACACTTCTGTCCACCTTCAGCTGTTCTCCTTAGCACAACCTCTCAACAATGTAAAAAGTGACAGGTCTATCACTTATTTCATTCCTTATTTCATGCAGAAATGTACAGCATTAATTGCGCATTTCTTCCCCTCCCCCCCCCCCCCAAAAAATGCACTAAAAACGCACTATGTGAAAGCACTCTCAGGGACGCAGCTACTTCCAGGTTTTTCTTTTATCATCTCCAACTTCTGTCTACATAGAATATGAGCATTTGTTTTTGTTGTTTTTTTTTGTGGGAGGTGTACTTTTTAATGGTACCACTATCCGTACCATATTGTGTACTGGGAAACCCCCCCAAAAAAATTCTTTGTGGGGTGGAACATTTAAAAAAAAAAAAATTTTGGTTTTGGTTTATTTTACGTTTTACTTTTTAAGAAATTAAAACTTTTAAAAAAAAATTGCTTTGCATTGCCATCTTCTCAGAACAATAACTTTTTTTTATTTTTCCTCTGCTAGAGCTACATGATGGTACGGTATGTGGGCTTTTGATCCTTATTTATTCCATTTTTGTGAGGTGGGAAGACCAGGAAACCATAATTCTGGGAACCTTTTTTTTTCTTTTTATACAGCGTTCACCAAGCAGGATAAACATGATATTTTGTTAGATAAGAACTATAGGAATGTGGTGAAACCACTAATATAAATTTCCTATTGTTTATTGTTTTTTTTAATAAGGTAAATAAAAAGGTTTTTTATTTTTAGTATTTTTTGTTAACATAGTCCCCTAGGAGACTTGAACATGCATAATGTACTGTAGTATATAGGAATTTGATTGGTCTGTTGTTACACGGTGCCTAATACTACAGGCAAGGTGTAATAGGTATAAAATTATAGCATCGGGAGTTGCAATGGACCACGGCCGTATTGTCTAATCATTTGGATGCTGCGGTCATTTTTATCATGGGGTCTAAATGGGAAGAATTGAAGCGGTCTCTGATCCTGGCTGCTAGCACCTGCCACTTATGGTGTGGGCTCAGCAAGCTGCTCCGTACCTCCTTAATGCGTGAATATAAGTCAAAGTGTTACGGGGATAAATGGGTTCTCCAGGATTATCTTTTTATTTGGTATAAGGCTCACAACTGTATTATATTAAAGTTTGTAATTCATACTTATTAAAAATTATTTACCTGTCCTGCTGTGCAGAACAAGACAAAGAGCCCTGTCTTCCCCTCCATAACCTGAAAACCACCTGACATTCATTGATCACATGGCCTCAGTGAACATTTTGTCATCACTCAATGGGTGTGATCTAAAGCCAGGCTCAGCTAGGGAACAGTCTCCTGTAGTGGGTGTGACGTCAGCAGAGAATGATCTGGCTGCATTCACTCTTTCCAGCCTGTAGTCAGCAAGTGAATAGAAGTAATTACATTAGGGGAATTACAGAGGAGGGGGAACTGCTTGTTTTTCTTTGAGTCCTGCTGGCAGAACTTAGTAATGGGAGCAGAGGACAGCAGTTCAGAGCTGGGGGTTGTGTACTGCGGTCATGAAAATAATGACTGCAGTTCTGTACAGTTTACATGAGAGCCATAACTATTATCATTATTATGACAAGTACAGAGCTGGGGGGACTACCTACCAATGTCAGAACAATGTCTAGCAGTGATAACTGTGGAGGGAAGTCCTAGATTGCAGTGCAGTCTGAGACTTGTTGGAAAGAGATACTGGAGAACAACTCACACTCAGGAAGTTTCACTGCAAAAAGTGGATCGTATGATAGATGAATAAGTAGGCGAAAGAAAAGAAACACATGAAGGTAGTGGAATATCTTTACTTTTCAATATAATTGCTGTTTATAGTGTACTGTGAAATCTTTAACCCCTTAACGACCTTAGACGTATCCATACGTCCAGGTCGTTTGGGGGTTAAACGCCCCTGGACGTATGGATACGTCCTGAGGATCGCCGCGAACTCTAAAGCAGAGTTCGCGGCGATCGGCGCGTGGGGTCAGCTGTATATTACAGCTGACATCCCGCAGCGTCGGCCTCGACCCCGGATCGCTCCGGGGGGGGTCGGTTAACCCCTTAATTATTGCGACGATTGGGTCGCAATAACTAAGAGAGACGCAGAAGGAGATCGCTACTCCTGCGTCTCTGTCGGCGGCAGCAGCGCACGGATCGCACGATCCGTGCAGCTCCTGCCCTCTGACAGACAGCACGGAGGGCAGAGAATCCCTTTCCCGGGTTGTCTGTGACGTCACGATGCGGCCGTGCCCTGTGGGCATGACCCGGCATGTGACTGACATTACCATAGGAACCAGTGCACAGCAACAAGCTATGTACTGATTCCTATTGAATGAGAGATCTTTAAAAATCTCTCATTCAAATCCTCCATGGGGAAAAGTAAAATAAAAAAGGGAAAAAGTGAAAAAAAGTAAAAAATAAGTGAAAAACAAGTAAAACACAAACCGAAAAATAAATAAAAATACGTACACCCCTTTTCCCCTTTACAAACGCCAATCGCCCCAAAAAAAAATCAAAAATAAATAAAGTACCCTATATTTGGTATCATCGCGTGCGTAAACCTGCCTATAAATCTGTTTATGTTTAAATAACCCATTTTGTGAACGCCGTAAAAAAAAAAAAAAAAAAAAACAATCACAGGATTAAGATTATTGTTCATCCCGCAGCACATAAAATGGAATAAAAAGCGATCAAAAACTCCTAGAAACGCCAAAGTTGTACCAATTAAAACGTCAGTTCATCCCACAAAAAAAAAGTCCTTATACAGCTCTGTATACGGAAAAATAAAAATGTATAGCTCTCAGAAGATAGCGATGCATAAATATTGTTTTACACACTAAAAACACTTTTCTTTTTTTTTAAAGTGCTTCAACATAAAAAAACTATATAAATAGGGTATCGCCATAATCGTAGCGACCCAAAGAGTAAAGCTAACTTATCACGGATACTGCACGGTGAGCTCTGTTGAAAATAAAAATAAAAAACCTACTAGGATTGCAGTATTTTCTTCACCTAGCCTCCAAAAAATGGATTTAAAATCTATCAAAAAGCCTTGTCCCCCAAAAATGATACTAATAAAAACGTCAATCATCAAAAACAAGTCCCTACACAGCTCCCAAGCACGAAAAATTTAAAAAAATTATGGCTCTCGGACTATGGCGATGCAAAAACGTATTTTCCTGGTTGAATAAAAAGTGTTTTTATTGTATAAAAGCAGTAAAACATAAAAGAATTACAAATTGGGTATCAGTGTAATCGTATTGACCCGCTGAGTAAAGCTACCATGTCATATTTAACCGTCAGTGACCGCTATAAAAAATAAAAATAAAAACACTACCAAGATTGCTGTATTTTGTTCATAACATCTCAGAAAAAACCTTAATTTAAAAAATGAACATAGCATCATAGCACCCCCTAAAAGGTACCAATAAAAACTTCAACTCATCCCGCAAAAAACAAGCCCTTACACCCCTCTGCACACAGCAAAATAAAAAAAGTTATGGCTGTCAGAATAGGGAAAAACATAAAAAACGCAATTTTTTATAGAAGTATTTCTACTGTGTAAAAGTAATAAAAACAGAAAAAATATATAAAATCTATATCATTGTAATTGTACCCACCCCCATAGTTTAAAATTATACATCATTCACACTGCACAGCGAATGCTGTAAAATTGAAACTCAAAAAACAATGACGAAATGCGTTTTTCCCCT